>RWGZ01001096.1:242894-311940 GCA_009725065.1 Utricularia reniformis
TAAAACCCTAAACCCTAAACCCTAAACCCTAAACCCTAAACCCTAAACCCTAAACCCTAAACCCTAAACCCTAAACCCTAAACCCTAAACCCTAAACCCTAAACCCTATAAACATTGGGGACTTATGAATACAAACACTTGGCCAATATGGAAGGACATGAAGTTGTTATGAGAGTTTTGAATTGAAGTGACAATGTTATGATTGTGATATGTTAACCAGTAATAGTGACGAAAAGAATACAAGGAATTTGGAGTCTATTCCACTTGGAAATTTATAGAATGAAGTGAAATCTAATATTATGAAAATTCTTCCTACATATTCTGGAGGATCAGAACGTCGTGCCTATCTATTCAAGGAATTCATTTATCTATTGCACTTATTAATTCCTATTTATCAGAAATTGAATCGGTGTCAACATTTTGCCTATCGGAATATGGGGGATCGGTATATTAATTCCCCTCACTATCAAGAAAGTTGAGATGAGTAAGCATGTTGGCAAGTTGTACTTTGCATGGGATATTTCGTAACCGATTACGGCTGTGGTAAGAAAATGAATGTATGAGATTATGAATATGAGCGGAGAGGAGTTGCCACGGACTTGACATATTTCCAATTTGCGCAAATATTATGTATAGACGAGACTCTTCGATCTTTTTTTTAAAAAATCCTCCTCCTTTTTAAAATATTCTATTCTTTTTTGTATCCTTTCTAACAACACAAGATCAATCGACTAGGGGACTGCTAAGATAGGAGTAAGGTTCATTGCATTTTAGTGTGATGGAGGATGGAAACTAAACAATTTAGGATAGATTAGAAATGCATTGTACCGCCTGTCTTCTAGTCTATCAATCTCAAACTTGTTAGATCGGATACTGTGTCAAAATATTTTTTAAACTGGAGAGTCTCTGGCTGCAGCAGAATCGTCTATACATGAATATTGTTGGAGTATGTCAAGGGGCCCGATTGTTTGATAGCCGGCAACATTCCGAGCATGATTCCGTGGCACACGGGAGCCCTTTTCCCGACTCCTCCATGACACGCCGTCGAGGGTCGCGCCCTCGTCGGAGGCTGGTCACAGTGTGCAGTGAGAAAGGACATCCGTCTCCTCCGTTGTTCCACATGGACTTTTTGGTCTAGGGGATTGGATCCATTTAGGTGGAAGTGAAAAATTTACGTCAGTATAAGGATTGTACCCTGAACCTGGCGCTACTTCTATTCGGGCAGCGAAGGTTTTCTACGTTTACTTAAATTTGCGAAGGAGAATGGGAAAGGTCAGATGAGATGGCAAGTAGAGGTTCGTGATAGTATGTGATGCAGAAAGACATCCGTCTCCTCCGTTGTTCCACATGGACTTTTTGGTCTAGGGGATTGGATCCATCTAGGCGGAAGTGAAAAATTTACGTCAGTATAAGGATTGTACCCTGAACCTGACGCTACTTTCGTCTAGATAGTGAAGGTCCTCTAGTGCGAGGAACTTGAGCCACCCGAATAGGAGTGAAATATTTACGCCAGTCTAAGGATTGTACCCTGAACCTGGCGCTACTTCTATTCGGGCAGCGAAGGTTTCCTACGTTTACTTAAATTTGCGGAGGAGAACGGGAAAGGTCCAGATGAGATGGCAAGTAGAGGTTCGTGATAGTATGTGATGCAGAAAGACATCATTCTCCTCCGTTGTTCCACAAAGACTTTTTGGTCTAGGGGATTGGATCCATCTAGGCGGAAGTGAAAAATTTACGTCAGTATAAGGATTGTACCCTGAACCTGACGCTACTTTCATCTAGATAGTGAAGGTCCTCTAGTGCGAGGAACTTGAGCCACCCGAATAGGAGTGAAATATTTACGCTAGTCTAAGGATTGTACCCTGAACCTAGCGCTAGTTCTATTCGGGTAGTGAAGGTTTCCTACGTTTACTTACCTTTGCGGAGGAGAACGGGAAAGGTCCAGATGAGATGACAAGTAGAGGTTCGTGATAGTATGTGATGCAGAAAGACATCATTCTCCTCCGTTGTCCCACAAAGACTTTTTAGTCTGGGGGATTGGATCTATCAAGGCGGAAGTGAAATATTTACGTCAGTCTAAGGATTGTACCCTGAACCTGACGCTACTTCCGTCAAGATAGTGAAGGTCCTCTGGTGCGAGGCACCCGAGCTACCTGAGTAGGAGTGAAATATTTACGCAGTCTAAGGATTGTACCCTGAACCTGGCGCTACTTCTATTCGGGCAGCGAAGGTTTACTACGTTTACTTACCTTTGCGGAGGAGAATGGGAAAGGTCAGTCATATATATTATGAGACTATTATGTGTGCAAGTTTATACCCAAAAGGTAACGTGATGGGCGCTAATTGAGACCCACGGGTGCTTGTTGAGACCGGATCACATTAGAAGAATTAGGGCGCTACTTGAGGCCCACGGGTGCTTGTTGAGACCCGAGTTATGAAGTGAAGTTAAGTAGGGGCGCTAGTTGAGGCCTGTGATTGTTGGGTGCTTGTTTAGACCCAGAAGTGAGAACAATATTAGATGCTTATTGAGATACGCGAAAAGACATCTGTGTGCTCCGCGGCCCTCTAAAGGCCACCTAAGCCAAGGGGATTGGATCTATCTATGCGGGAGTAAAAAATTTACGTCAGTCTAAGGATTGTACCCTGAACCTGGCGCTACTTCCGCATAGGCAGTGAAAGGTCTCTCTGGCGCGAGGTACCCGATCTTTCCAAGTGGGAGTGAAAGATTTACGTCAGTCTAAGGATTGTACCCTGAACCTGACGCTACTTTCACTTGGATCGTGAAGGCTTCCTACGCTTATTTTTGGAGCAGTGCGAGACAAGTCGATCTAAGTAAAGGGTGTTGGCGCTTGTTAAGGACCAACACAAGGATTTCAGAGATTCTCTTTATAGCTTGGTATTTTCGTGGTATAGAAAAATGGCTAAAGGGTATTCTTATTGTATTATGAGATGGTTTTCCTAATTTATGATCGGGTATTTTCATTTATGATCAACATGACCAAGTGATGGTACAACGACATGGATTTCATTATTAAAGATAAGATATTTTCATTTACGACAAAGATGATCAAATGACTGTCTTATGGCGTGGACTTCACTATATTTTATTTATTACTGGGGACTCTCAGTTATGACCCCCAACAACGAGGAATATTTTATTATTTGTGTTCAGAAAATCATACTTATTATATGAGGAATTGTGAAGTAGTTTATTCGAGCATATCAAGATATTCTCATATACCAGGAGTCTTATCGATTGTCGGAAACTATCATAAATTTTAAAGACACCATATGAAACAAAAAGTCATCGAAGACTTTTATAGAGTTCATAGATAGAGATTTTGAAGAATTATAATATCAGGTTCTGTTATAAGAAGATAATATAACCACTCATTATTTTAGAAATATATATGAAGTTTCATGAGATGATGGTATTCAATCAGTAATATTTATTTATTTGAGATATGCTTAATCACTCATGCCTGGTATATTGAGTTACAAAATGCGATACTATTATTATGAGTTTATTGCAACAATATTCTTAGGGTAAATTTATGATTTGCGTACTCGAATATTTCAACTAAGCAAATTAGGGGACTTCTGATATCACCCTGAGAAATTTATTATTCGATGACAAATATATTTCTATATAGTCATTCCCAAGTCGAGAAATGAAGCAGATTGAGATATTTTGATGATTGACATTGTTTATAACTTATCGTGGTATTTGGATCATGATGCTTATTTACAGTATCCTTGTGCCTAATTTACAGATTAATTGGTCATTATTTATTGGACTCCATTAATGATGGGCCTAGTGAGATATAATTGGGCTGAAATAATTATCTATATAAACATGGTTAAACAAAGAAAAAAGGGGGTTTTTTCTTGGACTCTTGACCTAATGAGCTTGGAATTCTTGACCTAAAGTGGAGGCCGCTATTCACTTCTTTTTCGCCCGGGAAACCTACGACTACGCCATCAAAACATGATCTTTTGTCTTTGATTTTCTACATCATGTTCTCCTATTGTAAATCTACGAACTTGACATTTATAATGGATTAAAAGGCTACGGCCGGGGTGGTTTTTTATCCTTTCTTTTACAGAAAGGTTTTCCAAGTACAAAAATCGTGTCTTTTTACTTCTTGCTTTCGTATTACTTTTTCGTTCGACCCCTATCCGTAAAAGGGGTCTAAATATTGTTATTGTCAATTTTTAGCAGCGATAACAAGTCTAATCATATAAATCATGGTATTACCAAGTTATTCTTAGTTCTGACAACGTGAATGATCGGGCAAGTCATAACAACGTGACATCATTTCAAGAGCATTTAAACTTTATTTTAATCACATAAATCATGGTATTACCAAGTAATTATTAGTTCTAACAACATGTTATCATGTTTTAACAACATCAATTCAAGTATAATAGAAATCAAAATCATCACACCTAGAACATGTGGAATTATGTGATAAATGAGCCAAATTATATTTGTACAAATGACATTGTAAATTTGTAAAAACCAAGTGTATTCAAACTAAATAAATACTAACATCATGAATACATGATGTGTATACAAAAAAATTAAGTTCGAAAGCGGAATGATCGGGCAAGTCATAACAACGTGACTTCACGTCAGGAGCATTTAAACTATAGTTTAATCACGTAAATCATGGTATAACCAAGTTATTCTTAGTTCTAACAACATGTTTTTATGTTTTAACAACATCAATTCAAGTTGAATCGAAATCAAAATCATCACACCTAGAACATGGGGAACTATGTGAAAAATGAGCCAAATTATTTTCGTACAAATGACATTGTAAATTTGTTAAAACCAAGTATATTCAAACTAAATAAATACTAACATCACGAATAAATGTTGTGTATACAAAAAAATTAAGTTCGAAAACGGAATGATCGGGCAAGTCATAACAACGTGACTTCATGTCAGGAGCATTTAAACTATAGTTTAATCACATAAATCATGGTATAACCAAGTTATTCTTTGTTCAAACAACATGTTTTCATGTTTTAACAACATCAATTCAAGTTGAATTGAAATCAAAATCATCACACCTAGAACATGTGGAACTATGTGAAAAATGAGCCAAATTATATTCGTACAAATGACATTGTAAATTTGTAAAAACCAAGTGTATTCAAACTAAATAAATACTAACATCACGAATAAATGTTGTGTATACAAAAAAATTAAGTTCGAAAACGGAATGATCGGGCAAGTCATAACAACGTGACTTCACGTCAAGAGCATTTAAACTATAGTTTAATCACATAAATCATGGTATAACCAAGTTATTCTTTGTTCAAACAACATGTTTTCATGTTTTAACAACATCAATTCAAGTATAATAGAAATCAAAATCATCACACCTAGAACATGTGGAATTATGTGATAAATGAGCCAAATTATATTTGTACAAATGACATTGTAAATTTGTAAAAACCAAGTGTATTCAAACTAAATAAATGCTAACATCATGAATACATGATGTGTATACAAAAAAATTAAGTTCGAAAACGGAATGATCGGGCAAGTCATAACAACGTGACTTCATGTCAGGAGCATTTAAACTATAGTTTAATCACATAAATCATGGTATAACCAAGTTATTCTTTGTTCAAACAACATGTTTTCATGTTTTAACAACATCAATTCAAGTTGAATTGAAATCAAAATCATCACACCTAGAACATGTGGAACCATTTGAAAAATGAGCCAAATTATATTCGTATAAATGACATTGAAAATTTGTTAAACCAAGTGTATTCAAACTAAATAAATACTAACATCACGAATAAATGTTGTGTATACAAAAAAACTAAGTTCGAAAGTGGAATGATCGTGCAAGTCATAACATCGTGACTTCACGTGAAGAGCATTTAAACTATAATTTAATCACGTAAATCATGGTATAACCAAGTTATTCTTAGTTCTAACAACATGTTTTTATGTTTTAACAACATCAATTCAAGTTTAATCGAAATCAAAATCATCACACCTAGAACATGGGGAACTATGTGAAAAATGAGCCAAATTATTCTCGTACAAATGACATTGTAAATTTGTTAAAACCAAGTATATTCAAACTAAATAAATGCTAACATTATGAATACATGTTGTGTATACAAAAAAATTAAGTTCGAAAATGGAATGATCGGGCAAGTCATAACAACGTGACTTCATGTCAGGAGCATTTAAACTATAGTTTAATCACATAAATCATGGTATAACCAAGTTATTCTTTGTTCAAACAACATGTTTTCATGTTTTAACAACATCAATTCAAGTTGAATTGAAATCAAAATCATCACACCTAGAACATGTGGAACTATGTGAAAAATTAGCAAATGATATTCGTACAAATGACGTTGTAAATTTGTTAAACCAAGTGTATTCAAACTAAATAAATACTAACATCACGAATAAATGTTGTGTATACAAAAAAACTAAGTTCGAAAGTGGAATGATCGTGCAAGTCATAACATCGTGACTTCACGTGAAGAGCATTTAAACTATAGTTTAATCACGTAAATCATGGTATAACCAAGTTATTCTTAGTTCTAACAACATGTTTTTATGTTTTAACAACATCAATTCAANGCTACTTTCACTTGGATCGTGAAGGCTTCCTACGCTTATTTTTGGAGCAGTGCGAGACAAGTCAATCTAAGTAAAGGGTGTTGGCGCTTGTTAAGGACCAACACAAGGATTTCAGAGATTCTCTTTATAGCTTGGTATTTTCGTGGTATAGAAAAATGGCTAAAGGGTATTCTTATTGTATTATGAGATGGTTTTCCTAATTTATGATCGGGTATTTTCATTTATGATCAACATGACCAAGTGATGGTACAACGACATGGATTTCATTATTAAAGATAAGATATTTTCATTTACGACAAAGATGATCAAATGACTGTCTTATGGCGTGGACTTCACTATATTTTATTTATTACTGGGGACTCTCAGTTATGACCCCCAACAACGAGGAATATTTTATTATTTGTGTTCAGAAAATCATACTTATTATATGAGGAATTGTGAAGTAGTTTATTCGAGCATATCAAGATATTCTCATATACCAGGAGTCTTATCGATTGTCGGAAACTATCATAAATTTTAAAGACACCATATGAAACAAAAAGTCATCGAAGACTTTTATAGAGTTCATAGATAGAGATTTTGAAGAATTATAATATCAGGTTCTGTTATAAGAAGATATTATCCCCACTCATTATTTTAGAAATATATATGAAGTTTCATGAGATGATGGTATTCAGTCAGTAATATTTATTTATTTGAGATATGCTTAATCACTCATGCCTGGTATATTGAGTTACAAAATGCGATACTATTATTATGAGTTTATTGCAACAATATTCTCAGGGCAAATTTATGATTTGCGTACTCGAATATTTCGACTAAGCAAATCAGGGGACTTCTGATATCACCCTGAGAAATTTATTATTCAATGACAAATATATTTCTATATAGTCATTCCCAAGTCGAGAAATGAAGCAGATCGAGATATTTTGATGATTGACATTGTTTATAACTTATCGTGGTATTTGGATCAGGATGCTTATTTACAGGATCCTTGTTCCTAATTTAGAGATTAATGGGTCATTATTTATTGGACTCCATTAATGATGGGCCTAGTGAGATATAATTGGGTTGGATTAATTATCTATATAAACATGGTTAAACAAAGAAAAAAGGGGGTTTTTTCTTTGACTCTTGACCTAATGGAGCTTGGGATTCTTGACCTAAGGAGGAGGCCGCTATTCTTTATTTTTCGCCGTGGAAACCTACGACTACGGCCATCAAAACATGATATTTTTTCTTTGGTTTTCTACATCATGTTCTCTTATTGTAAATCTACGAACTTGACGTTTATAGTGGATTCAAAGGCTACNATGTTCGAATGCGGAATGATCGTGCAAGTCATAATAACGTGACTTCATGCCAAGATCATTTAAACTATAGTTTAATCACATAAATCATGGTATATCCAAAGTATTCTTAGTTCTAACAACATGTTTTCATGTCTTAACAACATCAATTCAAGTTTAATTGATATCAAATTCATCACACCTAGAACATGTGGAACTATGTGAAAAATGAGCCAAATCATATTCGTACAAATGACATTGTAAATTTGTTAAAACCAAGTGTATTCAAACAAAATAAATGCTAACATTACGAATACATGTTGTATATACAAAAAAATGATGTTCGAATGCGGAATGATCGTGCAAGTCATAATAACGTGACTTCATGCCAAGATCATTTAAACTATAGTTTAATCACATAAATCATGGTATATCCAAAGTATTCTTAGTTCTAACAACATGTTTTCATGTCTTAACAACATCAATTCAAGTTTAATTGAAATTAAAATCATCACACCTAGAACATGTGGAACTATGTGAAAAATGAGCCAAATTATATATGTACAAATATCATTGTAAATATGGTTAAACCCAAGTGTATTCAAACTAAATAAATGCTAACATCATGAATACATCTTGTGTATACAAAAAAATTAAGTTCGAAAACGGAATGATCTTGCAAGTCATAACAACGTGATTTCATGTCAAGTGCATTTAAACTATTGTTTAATCACATAAATCATGGTATTACCAAGTTATTCTTAGTTCAAACAACATGTTTTCATGTTTTAAACACATTAATTCAAGTTTAATAGAAATCAAAATCATCACACCTAGAACATGTGGAACTATGTGAAAAATTAGCAAAATCATAATCGTACAAATGACATTATAAATTTGTTAAAACCAAGTGTATTCAAACTAAATAAATGCTAACATCACGAATACATGTTGTGTATACAAAAAAATTAAGTTCGAAAACGGAATGATTTTTCCAGTCATAACAACGTGACTTCGTGTCAAGAGCATTTAAACTATAGTTTAATGACATAAATCATGGTATTACCAAGTTATTCTTAGTTCAAACAACATGTTTTCATGTTTTAACAACATCAATTCAAGTTTAATTGAAATCAAAATCATCACACCAAGAACATGTGGAATTATGTGAAAAATTAGCCAAATCAAATTCGTACAAATGACATTGTAAATTTGTTAATACCAAATGTATTAAACTAAAAAAATGCTAACATCATGAATACATGTTGTGTATACAAAAAAATTAAGTTCGAAAATTGAATTTTCGTGCAAGTCATAAGAACGTGACTTCATGTGAAGAGCATTTAAACTATAGTTTAATCACATAAATCTTGGTATAACCAAGTTATTCTTAGTTCTAACAACATGTTTTCATGTTTTAACAACATCAAATCAAGTTTAATAGAAATAGAAATCATCACACCTAGAACATGTGGAACTATGTGAGAAATGAGCCAAATCATATTCGTACAAATGACATTGTAAATTTGTAAAAATCAAGTGTATTCAAACTAAATTAATGCTAGCAACACGAATACATGTTGTGTATACAAAAAAATTAAGTTCGAAAACTGAATGATCGGGCAAGTCATAACAACGTGACTTCATGTCAAGAGTATTTAAACTATATTTTAATCACATTAATCTTGGTATAACCAACTTATTCTTAGTTCTAACAACATGTTTTCATGTTTTAACAATATCAATTCAAGTTTAATTGATATCAAAATCATCACACCTAGAACATGTGGAACTATGTGAAAAATGAGACAAATTATATTTGTACAAATGACATTGTAAATTTGTAAAAATCAAGTGTATTCAAACTAAATAAATGCCAGCATCACGAATACATGTTGTGTATACAAAAAAATTAAGTTCGAAAATGGAATGATCGGGAAGTCATAACAACGTGACTTCATGTCAACAGAATTTAAACTATATTCTAATCACATTAATCATGGTATAACCAAGTTATTCTTAGTTCTAACAACATGTTTTCATGTTTTAACAATATCAATTCAAGTTTAATTTATATCAAATTCATCACACCTAGAACATGTGGAACTATGTGAAAAATGAGCCAAATCATATTCGTACAAATGACATTGTAAATTTGTTAAAACCAAGTGTATTTAAACGAAATAAATGCTAACATTACGAATACATGTTGTATATACAAAAAAATTATGTTCGAATGCGGAATGATCGTGCAAGTCATAATAACGTGACTTCATGCCAAGAGCATTTAATCTAAAGTTTAATAACATAAATCATGGTATATCCAAAGTATTCTTAGTTCTAACAACATGTTTTTCATGTTTTCACAACATCAATTCATGTTTATTTGAAATTAATATCATCACAGCTAGAACATGTGGAAAACTATGTGAAAAATGAGCCAAATTATATATGTCCAAATAACATTGTAAATTTTTTAAACCCAAGTGAATTCAAATTAAATAAATGCTAACATCAATAATACATGTTGTGTATACAACTAAATTAAGTTCGAATACGGAATAATCGTGCAAGTCATAACAACGTAACTTCATGCTAAGAGAATTTAAACTATAGTTTAATCACATAAATGAAGGTATAACCAAGTTATTCTTAGTTCTAACAACATGTTTTCATGTTTTAACGACATCAATTCAAGTTTAATTGAAATCAAAATCATCACACCTAGAACATGTGGAACTATGTGAAAAATGAGTCAAATTATATTTGTACAAATGACATTGTTAATTTGTAAAAACCAAATGTATTCAAACTAAATAAATGCTAGCATCACGAATACATGTTGTGTAGACAAAAAAATTATGTGCGAAAACGGAATGATCGGGCAAGTCATAACATCGTGACTTCATGTCAAGAGCATTTAAACTATATTTTAATCACATTAATCATGGTATAACCAAGTTATTCTTAGTTCTAACAACATGTTTTCATGTTTTAACAATATCAATTCAAGTTTAATTGATATCAAATTCAACACACCTAGAATATGTGGAACTATGTGAAAAATGAGCCAAATCATATTCGTACATATGACATTGTAAATTTGTTAAAACCAAGTGTATTCAAACAAAATAAATGCTAACATTACGAATACATGTTGTATATACAAAAAAATGATGTCCGAATGCGGAATGATCGTGCAAGTCATAATAATGTGACTTCATGCCAAGAGCATTTAAACTATAGTTTAATCACATAAATCATGGTATATCCAAAGTATTCTTAGTTCTAACAACATGTTTTCATGTCTTAACAACATCAATTCATGTTTAATTGAAATTAAAATCATCACACCTAGAACATGTGTAACTATGTGAAAAATGAGCCAAATTATATATGTACAAATATCATTGTAAATATGGTTAAACATAAGTGTATTCAAACTAAATAAATGCTAACATCATGAATACATGTTGTGTATACAAAAAAATTAAGTTCGAAAACGGAATGATCTAGCAAGTCATGACAACGTGACTTCATGTCAAGTGCATTTAAACTATAGTTTAATCACATAAATCTTGGTATAACAAAGTTATTCTTAGTTCTAACAACATGTTTTCATGTTTTAAAAACATTAATTCAAGTTTAATTGATATCAAAATCATCACACCTAGAACATGTGGAACTATGTGAAAAATTAGCCAAATCATAATCGTACAACTGACATTATAAATTTGTTAAAACCAAGTGTATTCAAACTAAATAAATGCTAACATCACGAATACATGTTGTGTATACAAAAAAATTAAGTTCGAAAACGGAATGCTCGTGCAAGTCATAACAACGTGACTTCGTGTCAAGAGCATTTAAACTATAGTTTAATGACATAAATCATGGTATAACCAAGTTATTCTTTGTTCTAACAACATGTTTTCATGTTTTAACAACATCAAATCAAGTTTAATAGAAATCAAATCATCACACCTAGAACATGTGGAACTATGTGAAAAATGAGACAAATCATATTCGTACAAATGACATTGTAAATTTGTAAAAACCAAGTGTATTCAAACTAAATAAATGCTAGCAACACGAATACATGTTGTGTATACAAAAAAATTAAGTTCGAAAACTGAATGATCGGGCAAGTCATAACAAGGTGACTTCATGTCAAGAGTATTTAAACTATATTTTAATCACATTAATATTAGTATAACCAAGTTATTCTTAGTTCTAACAACATGTTTTCATGTTTTAACAATATCAATTCAAGTTTAATTGATATCAAAATCATCACACCTAGAACATGTGGAACTATGTGAAAAATGAGACAAATTATATTTGTACAAATGACATTGTAAATTTGTAAAAACCAAGTGTATTCAAACTAAATAAATGCTAGCATCACGAATACATGTTGTGTATAAAAAAAAATTAAGTTCGAAAACGGAATGATCGGGCAAGTCATAAAGACGTGACTTCATGTCAAGAGCATTTAAACTATATTCTAATCACATTAATCATGGTATAACCAAGTTATTCTTAGTTCTAACAACATGTTTTCATGTTTTAACAATATCAATTCAAGTTTAATTTATATCAAATTCATCACACCTAGAACATGTGGAACTATGTGAAAAATGAGCCAAAGCATATACGTACAAATGACATTGTAAATTTGTTAAAACCAAGTGTATTTAAACGAAATAAATGCTAACATTACGAATACATGTTGTATATACAAAAAAATTATGTTCGAATGCGGAATGATCGTGCAAGTCATAATAACGTGACTTCATGCCAAGAGCATTTAAACTATAGTTTAATCACATAAATCAATGTATATCCAAAGTATTCTTAGTTCTAACAACATGTTTTCATGTTTTAACAAATTAAATTAAGTTTAATTGAAATTAAAATCATCACACCTAGAACATTGTGAACTATATGAAAAATGAGCAAAATTATTTTCGTACAAATGACATGGTAAATTTATTAAACCCAAGTGTATTCAAACTAAATAAATGGTAGCATTACAAATATATGTTGTATATACAAAAAAATTATGTTTGAAAAAGGAATGCTCGTGCAAGTCATAACAACGTAACTTCATGCTAAGAGAATTTAAACTATAGTTTAATCACATAAATGATGGTATAACCAAGTTATTCTTAGTTCTAACAACTTGTTTTCATGTTTTAACAACATCAATTCAAGTTTAATTGAAATCAAAATCATCACACCTAGAACATGTGGAACTATGTGAAAAATGAGACAAATTATATTCGTACAAATAACATTGTAAATTTGTGAAAACCAAGTGTATTCCAATTAAATAAATGCTAGCATCACGAATACATGTTGTGTATACAAAAAAATTAAGTGCGAAAACGGAATGATCGGCCATGTCATAACAAAGTTACTTCCTGTCAAGAGCATTTGAACTATATTTTAGTCACATTAATCATGGTATAACCAAGTTATTCTTCGTTCTAACAACATGTTTTCATGTTTTAACAATATCAATTCAAGTTTAATTGATATCAAATTCATCACACCTAGAACATGTGGAACTATGTGAAAAATGAACCAAATCATATTCGTACAAATGACATTGTAAATTTGTTAAAACCAAGTGTATTCAAACAAAATGAATCCTAACATTACGAATACATGTTGTATATACAAAAAAATTATGTTCGAATGCGGAATGATCGTGCAAGTCATAATTACGTGACTTCATGCCAAGAGCATTTAAACTATAGTTTAATCACATAAATCATGGTATATCCAAAGTATTCTTAGTTCTATCAACATGTATTCATGTTTTAACAACATCAATTCAAGTTTAATTGAAATTAATATCATCATACCTAGAACATGTGGAACTATGTGAAAAATGAGCCAAATCATTTTGGTACAAATGACATTGTAAATTTGTTAAAACCAAGTGTATTCAAACAAAATAAATGCTAACATCACGAATACATGTTGTATATACAAAAAAATTATGTTCGAATGCGGAATGATCGTGCAAGTCATAATAACGTGACTTCATGCCAAGAGCATTTAAACTATAGTTCAATAACATAAATCATGGTATATCCAAAGTATTCTTAGTTCTAACAACATGTTTTTCATGTTTTCACAACATCAATTCAAGTTTATTTGAAATTAAAATCATCACAGCTAGAACATGTGGAAAACTATGTGAAAAATGAGCCAAATTATATATGTACAAATAACATTGTAAATTTTTTAAACCCAAGTGAATTCAAACTAAATAAATGCTAACATCATTAATACATGTTGTGTATACAACTAAATTAAGTTCGAATACAGAATGATCGTGCAAGTCATAACAACGTAACTTCATGCTAAGAGAATTTAAACTATAGTTTAATCACATAAATGAAGGTATAACCAAGTTATTCTTAGTTCTAACAACATGTTTTCATGTTTTAACAACATCAATTCAAGTTTAATTGAAATCAAAATCATCACACCTAGAACATGTGAAACTATGTGAAAAATGAGACAAATTATATTTGTACAAATGACATTGTTAATTTGTAAAAACCAATTGTATTCAAACTAAATAAATGCTAGCATCACGAATACATGTTGTGTATACAAAAAAATTAAATGCGAAAACGGAATGATCGGGCAAGTCATAACAACGTGACTTCATGTCAAGAGCATTTAAACTATATTTTAATCACATTAATCATGGTATAACCAAGTTATTCTTAGTTCTAACAACATGTTTTCATGTTTTAACAATATCAATTCAAGTTTAATTGATATCAAATTCATCACACCTAGAACATGTGGAANAGTTCGAAAACGGAATGATCGGGCAAGTCATAACAACGTAATCTCATGTCAAGAGCATTTAAACTATATTTTAATCACATTAATCATGGTATAACCAAGTTATTCTTAGTTCTAACAACATGTTTTCATGTTTTAACAATATCAATTCAAGTTTAATTGATATCAAAATCATCACACTTAAAACATGTGGAACTATGTGAAAAATGAGACAAATTATATTTGTACAAATGACATTGTAAATTTGTAAAATCCAAGTGTATTCAAACTAAATAAATGCTAGCATCACGAATACATGTTGTGTATACAAAAAAATTAAGTTCGAAAACGGAATGATCGGGCAAGTCATAACAACGTGACTTCATGTCAAGAGCATTTAAACTATATTCTAATCACATTAATCATGGTGATCTAGTCTAAAAATGTTTTGGATATTTATTTTTAGATCAGTCGATTTATGATTAATTCGTAATTTATATTGTTGTGGGGACACGAGCGATATACGAGGTTGTGCCCACAATGTGTGGGCTTACGTCCTGGGGAGAGCGAAGCTCTACCTTGGTTTTCACTATAATAATCAAGTGATACGATTACAATGAGATGATAGTGATAATACGGGTGAAAACGGATCGAAAAATGATCAAATATACTCCAAAAAGCCAAATATGACGAAATGTCGCGAGAAAGGCTGTGTCAATCCTGGTCGCGAGATTTGGCTCGAAATCTCGCGATCCTGGACTAGCCGCGAGGTTTGGTCTGGTTTCTCCCGAGAAAAGCTAGTCGCCAGGTTTGGTGTGGTTTGGCCTGGTCGCGAGGTTTGGTGCGATTCCTCGCGAGTCTGGGCTGACCGCGAGATTTGGTGCGATTCCTCGCGAGTCTGGGCTGGCCGCGAGGTTTGGTACGAAATCTCGCGAATAGTAATTGCAGTGTTGAAATCTCGCGATTTAAAATGAAAGTCTCGCCTTGGGAGATGTGAAAAGGATTCAACCTCCTCTCAATGCCTTAGGACCTCTATTTATACAGAAATGTAGCCCAAAACACAAGCTTAGGCCCAAGAGTCCAATTTCATTAGATTAAGCCCAAGACACCTCAACTAATATCCAATTAAATTAGAACAAATACCGTTCCGAAATATAACTTCGGAAATGCGTCTCGATCCAGAATTAGGCGAGGATATTGATGAGAAAATACCGGAGGACCCCGTAAAATAATCCACTGCTTCCAGATAGCGAATATGCGGCCACGTAACATCATCGCACCTGACCGTGCACTCCCTGGTGGCAAATTACGAAAATACCCCTTGCCCCGTCTGGGGTAGAAATGACCCGAAACATCTCAAAANATTGTTGTGGGGACACGAGCGATGTACGAGGTTGGGCCCACAATGTGTGGGCTTACGTCCTCGGGAGAGCGAAGCTCTACCTTGGTTTCCACTATAATAATCAATGAGAAACGAATACAACGATGTAATAACGATAATCCGAATGAAATCGACCCGAGAAACGATCAAATATACTCCAAAAAGCCAAATATGACGAAATGTCGCGAAGAAGGGCTGTGTCAAGCCTGGCCGCGAGATTTGGCTCGAAATCTCGCGAGCCTGGACTAGCCGCGAGGTTTGGTCTGGTTTCTCGCGAGAAGGGCTAGTCGCGAGGTTTGGTCTAAGGCATGGCCTGGTCGCGAGGTTTAGTGCGATTCCTCGCGAGTCAGGGCTGGCCGCGAGATTCGGTACGAAATCTCGCGAATAGTAATTGCAGTGTTGAAATCTCGCGATTTCGAGTTAAAGTCTCGCCTTGGGAGATGCGAAAAGGATCCAACCCCTTCTCAATGCCTTAGGACCTCTATTTATAGAGAAATATAGCCCAAAACACAAGCTTAGGCCCAAGAGTCCAATTTCATTAGATTAAGCCCAAGACACCTCAACTAATATCCAATTAAATTAGAACAAATACCGTTCCGAAATATAACTTCGGAAATGCGTCTCGATCCAGAATTAGGCGAGGATATTGATGAGAAAATACCGGAGGACCCCGTAAAATAATCCACTGCTTCCAGATAGCGAATATGCGGCCACATAACATCATCGCACCTGACCGGTGCGCTCCCGGGTGGCAAATTACGAAAATACCCCTAGCTTCCTTTGGGGCCGAAATGACCCGAAACATCTCAAAATGCTTACAGAGACTTTATATGGGGCCTAGCGGGCACGAATTGTGAGAATACCACTTGAGAACGCCATCCGATAAAAATACCAAAAATACCGAAAATACCAACAAAAGTGTCGGACGAGTCCCCGGGTATTGATAAGTGCAAGAAATATACCCGGGTAATATCACCAGGATTTTGGTATCAGATAACGGAACGCAATTTGCCGGAAAGATGGTTAATGAATGGTGTGAGAGTTATGGAATTGAAGAGCGGTTTACCTCCGTGGCACACCCGGAAACAAACGGGCTTACAGAGGTTATCAGTCGTATTATCCTGCAACAGCTGAAAACACGAATAGATGAATCCAAAGGCTCTTGGGTGGATGAATTGCATAATGTGATGTGGTCATATCGGACATCACCGAGGTCCACTACCGGATTCAGCCCCTTCTCTTTAGTATATGGCTCTGAGGCCGTGTCTCCGGTAGAAGTGACTATTTTATCGGAAAGAGTCATCGCTTATGACGAGGTGTTGAACGAGGATATGAGAAAGTTGGACCTTCACTGTATTGACGATATCCGTGATAGAGCCGCAATACGAATGGAGGTATGTAAAAGGCGGATGGCTAAGAAGCACGACAAAGGCGTTCGACCTAAGTTGTTAAAAGTTGGAAACTTGATTCTTAAAAAAGTGGAAGTCTCGAAGCATGTTGGGAAGTTGGATCGAAAGTGGGAAGGACCGTACAGAGTAACGGCCGTAGTGAAGGAAGGAACGTACAAAATCGCAAAGATGAGCGGGGAGGAGCTGCCACGCACTTGGCATATTTCCAATTTGCGCAAGTATTATGTATAGACGTGACTAATCGATNGTGGAAAGGCAGGAAGGAAAAGGGGCCGTGATCGAATCGAAACTCCCCGAACCGGATGAGGATTTCGAATGATCTGAGGATGAAGTGGCGGAGCTCGAAGATTCGGTGCGATCGGAAGTCATTGGAAAATTTAGTTCAAAATTATTTTTTGATATTATTTTTACAAATTTAATTAAGTGTCTCGCGAGTTGTTGGCAAAAGGTCGCGAGAATTACTGTTCAAGTCCGTAGTCGTGAGTTATTGCAGATGTGTCGCGAAAAGTACAGTACTCGTGAGTTGTGGCAAGTAAGTCTGGTTCTCGTATTGTTCAAGGTAGTCGCGAGTTGTCGAGGTTTAGTCGCGAGTGGTACAGTATTCGCGAGTTATCGATGTTTGCAACGGAGTCGCGAGTTGTTAACGACAAGTCGTGGATGGCACAGTTGTTAACGACAAGTCGCGGATAGCACAGTTGTTAACGACAAGTCGCGAGTGCTCAGGATTCCGCACGAGAAAATGAGTTATGGAGGACGTACAGGGAATTTATAGGGGTGATATCCCGAGTAAATAAATCCCGAAATTTTCACCCGATCACAGAATCTGGCCTTCTTTGTGTCAAAAAGATCGTATTGGCGAGAGGATTTCAACCGTACTAAGGGTTTCTCCAGAGGGGCCCCGAACGATAATCGGTTTTCGGGACGAGCTGATGATATATGGTTTACGACTCAGAATCCCAATATGAAAACCAGGGGACTATTGATATTACCCGGTTATATTCTCTTGTATTTATCCTTACCTGGGGGCTCGTCCGACGTGGCTATGTAATATTTTCGGTATTTTTATATGTCTATCGCTAGGCGTTCTCAGGGGGTCTTCTCGTAATTCAAGCTCGCTGGACCCCGCATAAAGCTTCTGTAAGTGTTTTGAGATGTTTTGGGTTATCTAGGCCCTGGACAGGGCCAGTGGTATTTTCGTAATTTGCCACCCGGGAGCACATCGGTCGAGATGCGACAATGTTATGTGGCTGCGTATTCACTGTTTGGAGGCAAAGAACTAATATACGATGTTTTTCGGTATTTTCTAATTGTATTTCCGACTAAAATCTTGACCGGGATGGGTTCCCGAAACATCAAGACGTTATGGCATTTATTACCATATAATTAGAGGATATTTAAGTGGTTTGGGCTAAGTGAAGTAAAACTGGGCTCATGGGCTCAAGTAAGCGAAGTTTAGCTGGATTTCTCTATAATTATAAGCCCTAGTACATTTGGAGAGGGTTCTGACTGTTATCACTCTTCCCATGGCAAATTATTACTTTTCTGCACACTGCACAACCGCGACTTGTTGTCATTCGCGACTTATTTCTTCCTGAGCCGCAACTTGTTGCTTTTCATCCCGCACCCGCGACTTATTGCTCGTAGTTGCGACCTATTTTTACACTCACGAGTTATCGCTCTGCAGCCCGCACTCGTGACTTATTTTTACCCCAGCTTGGCTCGCGAGTTGTTGCACTGATAGCTGTTCGCGAGCTGCTGCTTTGCCTGTTCGCAAGATGTTGACCACAACTCGCAACTGCACCTCTTTTGGGCGCAACGGAGTGTTTTCGATCGTTTTTCGAGCCGTTTTCATCTGGATTATAGTTACCACATTATTGTATTTGTATTCGTTGAATATCATAGTGAAAACGAAGGTAGAGCTTTGCTCTCCCGAGGACGTAAGCCCACACATTGTGGGCCCAACCTCGTATATTGCTCGTGTCCCACAATAATTGAACTTAAATTATACAATAAATTGACTGATCATAAACAAACACTATAAAATATTTTTAGACGAGATCACAAGCCATAAAGAGAATCCATGAAATCCCGGTGTTGGAACTCAAAAATCGCCCAGCACCCCGTACTTAGATTGCGTATAATCCCGCATAGGCAGAACTAGTACCTTGGTTTAGGTGGACTTTTGAGTCTCACGGAGAAGGTGGATGTCTTTTCGCCGATCTCAATAAGAATCGAATATAGCTCTCACTTCTGGGTCTCAACGAGCACCCAACAATAACGGGCATCAACTAGCGCCCCACGTAACATCACAGTTCGGGTCTCAACAAGCACATGTAGGCCTCAAGTAGAGCCCTACTTAACTTCATAATTCTGGTCAAAACAAGCACTCATGGGCCTCAAGTAGCGCCCTACTTATCTTCATAACTCAGGTCTCAACAAGCACCCGTGGGTCTCAAGTGGCGCCCTAATTATTCTAATATGATCGGGTCTCAACAAGACCCCTTGGCCTCAAGTAGCGCCCATCACATTTACCTTTTGCGTATATACTTGCACCCAGGGTCAACACACTTTCACACCGGTTTAAACTTGCAACCCGGGTCAACACACTTCCCTGCCGCCGGTATAAACTTGCACTCGGGGTCATGAAACTCTCGCCGCCGGTATAAACTTGCACCAGGGGCAATCGCATTCTCGCAACCGGTATAAACTTACACCCGGGGCCATCACACTCTTGCCGCCGGAATAAACTTGCACCCGGGGCCGTCACACTTTCGCCACCGGTTTAAACTTGGACCCGAGGCCATCACACTCTTGACCCATCCATAAAACGGCGTCATTACTTCTTCGGCGCGTCCATAAGACGGTGCAATCACACTCTCAATCCGTCCATAAGACGGCGTCATTACTTCCTCGGCCCATTTATAGGACAGTGGCATCGCACTCTCGACCCGTCCATAAGACGGCGTCATTCGGCCATCCATGAGACGGTGCCATGCGGAAATGGACCAGCCTCCGACGAGGGAGCGACCCTCGCCGACGTGTCATGGAGGAGTCAGGTATATACTTGCACCCTGATTTGCCATGGAAATATGCTCGGTTCTAAGCCGGACTTGTCACAATAAATGAGCCCCTTAACATATTCCAACATTAATTATGTACAGACGATTCTGCCGCGGACATGAGGACTCATCATGTTCAAAATATTTTGACGCAACATCTAATTTGATGAGTTTGAAAATGATCGACTATAAGACAAGTGGTACATTGCATTTCTAATCTAACCTATTTAATTTATTCCATCCTCCTTCGTACTAAAATGCGATGGACCAACTCCTACCTTACCAGTCCCCTAGTCGATTGAATTCATGTCGTCAAAAAAGATACTTAAATAATTAGAATATGACCATAAAAAAGAGGGGAAAATTTTTATTTTAAAAAGATCGTTGAGTCACGTCTATGCATAATACTTGCGCAAATTGTAAATATGCCAAGTCTGTGGCAAATCCTCCTCGCTTATATTTGCGATCTTATACTGATCTAGTCTAAAAATATTATGGGTATTTACTTTTAGATCAGTTAATTTTTAATTACTCGAAATTAATGTGTTATGAGGACACNCAAAAACGAAGCACATGGCCGCATCACTGAAATTCATCAAACTCACATGAATCTCCAAATTCGACGTATGAGCATGTGGGTCAGTCGACCCGCGATACTGTGGAAGATCCTTAGGCATTTCAATAAATTCAGAGCGAGTGGCTCCAATAATGGCCATGGAAAATGGCGATAGAGCGTTGGACGTGTTCCAAGGACTTTGCAAAACTTCCACTCACGGCAGAACTTTTCCTCGATTTACAATGGGCTCATTAGCCCTCTCATTTTAGAAATAATCTCCCTCGTATGCTGAGGTCTGATGAGTATCCCGGGTATGCTCCCCGTACACTCGTCTCCTTTCCTGGCCAAGAGTCAGGTTGGCCTCCAATTGGTTCATCCTAGCCTCGTTTTGTTCCATCTTCCCACTCATCTCCTTAAACTTCAACTCAATCAACTCTCCAATCCTTTGAAGAGTATCGTTCTGTTCTCCGGTTGCTGCAGTATTTGCTCGCGGCTCCGGAACGCGATCGGTATCTTCCCCTGAGGCCACATCATTAGCAGGTTCTGGGGTAACATCGTTCCTCCGAGCTCTCCTTTGAGCTTCGACTTGCTCTAACTGAGCGATTAAACTACGCCTTCGCTCTTCCAAATCCTCATCTGTTCCCGTCTGATCCGCAGATCTAGAGTGTGCAGGTGGCGAAAGATGGGCATTATTACGGACCGCTACTCGGCCAATTCTTGCGAATTTGTAACACTTAGATAAACATTCGCGCGATCGAGGATAAATACTTGGTGCCCTTCCGGATGAAAACCCGCTCCGGGAGGGCCGAGTAGTTACATTTTGAGCAGGGGTCTCCTCCAGAACTGACGACCGAGCCCCCGGTAACACAACAAAATCATCACTAATTTGAGGAATAGGATCCGCCTCAATTTCTTCATCAAAAATATCTTCATCAGAATTCTGAGTAGTCATGATAATAGAAATCCAAACTCAGCAATAATGCTCTCAATGGGATAAGAATCTCGGGTCCCCACGGACGGCGCCAAACTGATCTAGTCTAAAAATATTCTGGGTATTTACTTCTAGATCAGTCAATTTTTAATTACTCGAAATTAATGTGTTATGAGGACACGAGCGATATACGAGGCTGGGCCCACAATGTGTGAGCTTACGTCCTCGGGAGAGCGAAGCTCTACCTTGGTTTTCACTATAATATTCAACAAGTACAAGTACAATGATGTGACAACAATAGCCGAGATGAATGCGTCTCGAAAAGCGATCGAAAACATTCCGTTGCGCCCGAAAGAAGACCAGTCGCGTGTTGTGGTCGGTAACACACGACTACCGGTGATTACTCAAGAATGGAACAGTACAACAGGTCGCGAGTGTCAGGCAGGATCAATAAGTCGCGACTGGAACACTGAAGAGACAATAACTCGCGGTTACGTGCAATATGTCGCGATTGGAACAGTGCAGAGCAATAACTCGCAGCTACGTGCAATAAGTAGCGATTGGAACAGTGCAGAGGCAATAACTCGCGGCTACGTGCGATAAGTCGCGATTCTGCAGTGCAGGAAAATGAAGTCTTGCCTTGGGAAGCGTGCTAACTGTCTGAACCTGTCCCAATGCACTGGAGCTTGTATTTATAGAGGAATCCAGCCCAACTTCACTTACCTGAGCCCATAAGCCCAGTTTGCTTCATTTAGCACAAAACACTTATATAATCTCCAATTATAATATAATAAATGCCATGCTGGTACCGAAGTTTCGGGAAACAATCCCGATCAAGATATTAGTCGGAAACACGATGAGGAAATACCGGAAAACCTCGTAAAATAGTTTTTTGCCTCCAAGTAGTGAATACGCAGTCACATAACATCGTTGCACCCGACCGGTGTGCTCTCGGGTGGCAAATTATGAAAATACCCCTGGCCCCGTCCGGGACCGAGATGACCTAAAACATCCCAAAACGCCTACAAAAACTATATACGGGCAACAGCGAGCCTGAATTACGAGAATACCCCTCTGGGAATACCTTGTGATTAAATATGAAAATACCGAAAATAATATATAACCGCATCGGACGAGCCCCCGGGTAAGGATAAACACAAGAGAATATACCCGGGTAATATCATATTCGTTCATTTTCTTACCACCGATGCAATCCGATACGAAATATCACATTCAAAGTACAACTTGCCAACATGTTTACTCATCTCAACTTTCTTGATAGTGAGGGGAATTAATATACTGATCCCCCATATTCCGATAGGCAAATTGTTGACACTGATTCAATTTCCGATAGATAGGATATAATAAGTGCAAGAGATAAATGATTTCCTTGAATAGATAGACACAACATCCTGCTAATCCAGAATATGTAGGAAGGATTCCCATAACAATATATTTCACTTCATTCAATAAGTTTCCAAGTGGAATAAACTTTAGATTCTTTGTATTTGCTTCGTCACTATTACTGGTTAACAGATCACAATCATAATATTATCACTTCAATTCAAAACTCTCATAACATCCTCATGTCCTTCCATATTGACAAGGTGTTTGTAGTCATAAGTCCCAGTGTTTATCGGTAATATTACGACATCATATCTTAATTCTTTAGAATGCTTCCCTGAAAGAAACTAAGTAATCGGTCTTTCCTTGCCAGTTAATATTCTACATATACCATCATTTTCGTAAAATTCACACTCAAATGATCTTAGTTCTCCTTCCCGAATAGAACTANTAAAATTTGTAAAAATAATTTCAAAAAATAAATTTGAATTAAATTTTACCAATGACTTCCGATCGCACCGAATCCTCGGGCTCCGCCACTACTTCATCCTCAGATCATTCGGACTCCTCATCCAGTTCGGGGAGTTTCAATTCGATCACAGCCCATTTTCCTCCTTGCCTTTCCACAATAAAATCTCATTATTTCAAGAGGATCGCTCGTCTCGAAAACACCCTCGGCCCTCAAAGCTCCGCGGTTAAAGCCCTCAAATCCTTTAACCAACTTATAGCATGCATGCGCGGAAGTGGGTTTCGATTCTTGAACAGTATTATCTCCCTTCCGACTGTGTCTTATACCAACCTGAACTTACCGACCGTCTTTTGACGCCTCCGATCGCCACCCACACTGTTTCTTTGGAATATTTAGAGTGTGTCCTTCTTTTCCCTCTTCATCCTTTCCTCGTAGAATTGCTCTCGCACCTACAAATTCACCTCTTCCAACTGAACCCCAGTTCAATTTCTCTTGTCGTCGCCTTCATAATATTCATGGAGGTGAATTGCATTCCTTTGATCATAGACCTTTTCTTTCAAATCTTCCATATTAGTACTGTTGCCAATTTTGGTGACCAAGGTTGTATATTTTTCCGCCCGAGGCACAAGACAAGCCCGTTCCCTTTTTCTACTCCCCACTCCAATCACGACTGGAAGAACACACTTTTTTTTGTCTGCGGTGTGGGGGATACGAGGTTGTCTCCTCTGAGTCTTCCTTGGCGGTTCCCCGTTGAAGGGGAACCATTTTTTCCCGAAGCCTACGGCCCTATTCCTCGGACGGCCCTTCCGAGACCTCTGAGGAAGGCACTCCTCGATTGTGTTAGGTCCGACGGTGCTGACTGGACCGTGAAGACCTTATTCTACGCCCCGATCCTTGTTGCTTTGAACCTCCTTCAGGTCCCCCACCATTTTAGTAGAGAACTACTAGGTATCTGAACCGTACATTCATATCGGAGCTAAATATGATAACTCTTCTTTGATAGGAAAGAACCTTAGGAACTTGATTTAACTTGCTTCAAATTTCCACTTCACGTTTCTCACTTGTCTTGCAGATAAAATAATGGCTCGAGCTAAGGACCCCGCAAAGAAGGGGGATCGGTTGAATTTCCTCCGTGACCTACTTGTGGAGGATGATGAGCTCGTCCTTGAGGCGCCAGCGGGAACTCGGAACCGAATTGTCGCGGCCGAGCTGTCGTCAAGTCTACAAGAGGCGGCATCCCCGACTGGAGAAATAAGGCGCGACACTCCTTCACCACCACAACCTTATGCGACGGCGGCCAATCCCGAGCCGGTAAACGAGGAGCCGGCTGCAGCTATTACTGAGAGTCCCGAAGATCTAATCCCATTGTCTCGGCGATTAGAGTACGTTGTTGAGGAGCCCACCCCCGATGAAGGCATGTACGACTTTGCTGAAACATTAGTGGATATCATCGGGGACGACGAGGAGGGCGAGATTAGCGAGAGGTGACAACGTATCGAGTCGGCCGGCCCTGGCATATTTGGAGCGCAACCCGGAATTGCCACCTCGTGGTCGGGATGACCACACGGTGTTTACCGACGTTGGTCGGTTAATGAATCAGACCGAGGCGATGCGTCGCGCTATTGGGGAGGTTCGTTGCGACACTAGCAATTACTCCTTTATAACTTTGTCTCTTACGTCGTATGTACTAACCATTGTTGTTTTCATTTCAGATGGAGCGGACGATAATCGAGTTGGGCACCGCAGCTGCAGTAGGGAATATTGTATGCTTAGACACTCGGAGCTCGACTCTCCGGATATTATCAGGGAGCAGACGAAAAAGGCCGCGGAGAAGCTGATGCAGAATAAGCGAGATTATCATGTCCAGGAGATGGCAGCACTCCGAGAAGAGCATAGCAAAGCAATTGACTCTTTGCTTCGAGCTCACCGCAGCGAACTGACGGAGAATTCAGCTTTTCATATTGGGCAAAGACACGCCCTAGAGCAATCCATAGAAACCCTCAAGGTCAACGAGAAGTACGCACAGGACAAGCTGAAGGAAATCCGAGAGCAAACTGAGGAGAAGCTGAGGAAGGCCAA
Source organism: Utricularia reniformis (assembly GCA_009725065.1). Taxonomy (NCBI): domain Eukaryota; kingdom Viridiplantae; phylum Streptophyta; class Magnoliopsida; order Lamiales; family Lentibulariaceae; genus Utricularia; species Utricularia reniformis. Next base: position 268,850 of record RWGZ01001096.1, read on the forward strand.
AGAGGAAAAAGCGGCTGATAAGAAAGCTCTCGGAAAAGCCACGGAGGAGGTTAAAGAGTTAAAAGCAAGGAATGAAGGCCTCCAATCCGTCACTGATCGACTCCGGGCACGAATCACCAAGTTGCCGTCCCAGATCAACGACTGCTTCCGAAAGTTAATATGGGAGTACACAGTACACTCCCCTACTTTTCGGAATCTGGGGGCGGTAGCCCATGCCAAGTCGAATGTCCTGTACTTCTTACGAGGGAGTGTCCAGACGCAGAGAATCCTGGGCATATCCCTGACCGCTGATGAGAAAAAGAAACTCGATCCCAAGCTCAATGGGAAGTTCGAGCCTATACCCGGTGAGGACATGCTGGATTGCTCACAGGATCCGATCGGGGCGCTACATTTTAGCTTGGATGAAGATCTTCACCAGCAACTTTACTCGGAGGATATCGAGATGGAGGAGGGGCCATCTAAGGATGCGTTTAAGAGGTTGGCTACTTTATTCCCGGAGCCAATGGGCCCCCTCGTGGCGGAGCTCCTGAAAGATGACGATGTAATGGCGGCGTATGATCCTCAAATATATACCCCCGCTAGTGTGACTGGACCTCGGGAGCGCCACGAAGATGAAATGGCAAGGTTCGCAGCCGCCAACCCTCCATCCTCCCAAAAAATAAAGCTCGTGAAAAAGTGCCCCAGTGGGCCTGGTGAAGGCTCAGGCTCTCAGAAGAAGAAGAAATAAACTTCTATATCTGATTTCTTCAATTTTTGTATTATCTCCTCATTTTGTATTCCCCATGTGTATAAAATTCGTTTTTGTTTTCCTTTCAATTTCTCCACTGTACTTTTAACAAAGAACCGTACTCGGAATAATATAACCTCACGCCTTCTCAACTTTCTTTACTGGCCACATTCTTCAAGGAATATGTAACACGAATAATTCAATCCAAGAAATACGCTTCCGAGGTAATAAGAATGTATGTGAATCTCGGGTGTAGGTGCTCAACAATAACGCATATAATGATAGTAACAATGATGCGTAAGAGTCCCCAGTGTAGCGAGACTTGAATAAGTCTGCGATAACTCTAAGGCGAATGCCTATTTAAAATGAGTAGATAAAAAAATGAATCCACCGATCTGCCTTTACAAATATATCTTCGCCACCGGTATATGCTTACGCATGGGGCCATCACACACTCACCGCCGGTATATACTTGCACCCGGGGCCATCACACTCTCGCCACTGGTATATACTTGCACCCGGGGCCATCACACTCTCGCCACCGGTATATACTTGCACCCGGGGCCATCACACTCTCGACCCGTTCATAAAACGGTGTCATTTGGCCCGTCCATATGACGGTGCCATCGTACTCTTGACCCGTTCATAAAACGGTGTCATTCGGCCCTTCCATAAGACGGTGCCATCGCACTCTCTACCCGTTCATAAAACAGTGTCATTTGGCCCGTCCATAAGACGGTGCCATGCGGAAATGGACCAACCTCCGGCGAGGGCGCGACCCTCGTTGGCGTGTCATGGAGGAGTCAGGTATATACTTGCACCCTGATTTGCCGCGGAAATATACATTACAACAAACATGCCTCTTAACATATTCCAACAGCCATTATGTATAGACGGTTCTGCCGCGGACAGGAAGACTCATCACGTTCAAAATATTTTGACACAGTATTTAATTTGACGAGTTTGAAAATGATCGACTATAAGATAGGTGGTACATTGCGTTTCTAATCTAACTTATTTAATTTATTCCACTCTCCTTCGTACTAAAACACAATGGACCTACTCCTACCTTACCAGTCTCCTAGTCAATTGAATTCATGTCGTCAAAAAAGATACTTAAAAAATTAGAATATGACCATAAAAAGAGGGGAAATTTTTATTTTCAAAAAGATCGATGAGTCATGTCTATACATAATACTTGCGCAAATTGGAAATATGCCAAGTCCGTGGCAGCTCCTCCCCGCTCATATTTGCGATTTTGTACGTTCCTTCTTTTACTAATGCCGTTACTCTGTATGGTCCTTCCCACTTTCGATCCAACTTGCCAACATGCTTCGAGACTTCCACTTTCTTAAGAATCAAGTCTCCCACTTTTAACAACATAGGTCGAACGCCTTTGTCGTGCTTCTTAGCCATCCGCCTTTTACATACCTCCATTCGTATCGCGGCTCTATCACGGATATCATCAATACAGTGAAGGTTCAACTTTTTCATATCCTCGTTCAACACCTCGTGATAAGCGATAACTCGTTCTGATAAAATAGTCACTTCTACCGGAGACACGGCCTCAGAGTCATATACTAAAGAGAAAGGGCTGAATCCGGTAGTGGACCTTGGTGATGTCCGATATGCCCACATCACATTATGCAATTCATCCACCCAAGAGCCTCTAGATTCATCTATTCGTGTTTTCAGCTGTTGCAGGATAATACGGTTGATAACCTCTGTGAGCCCTTTTGTTTCTGGGTGTGCCACGGAGGTAAATCGTTGTTCAATTCCATAACTCTCACACCATTCATTAACCCTCTTTCCGGTGAATTGAGTTCCGTTATCTGATACCAAAATCCTGTGAATTCCGAACCGACACACGATGTACCTCCAGAATTTCTTTGGGCTAGGTGCCTTCGAAAATAGTCCTAAAATATCGATCCCCCACATATCGAAAGGACATGTCGTGGGTAGAGGCTTCATGCTAGCTCTTGGCACATGAAGCACGTTCGAATGGAACTGACAAGCAGGACAGGCCCGAACGAAATTTACACAATCTTTTACCAGTGTTGGCCAAAAATAACCGGCCCTCTTAACCTTGTTCGCTAAGGATCGACCTGCTGAATGATCACCACAGTCCCCAGCATGAACTTCTTCTATAACAGTCTTTGCCTGAATTGGGGACAAGCATCGAAGATATGGGCCTCCGAAATTCTTCTTATACAGCTTATCATCCACATAAACAAAATTTGTAGCGCTTTGCATAGTCCTTCGAGCCTCACCTTCGTCGGTGGGTAATTCTCTCTTGATTAGATAATTTACAATAGCATCCTTCCAAGATGGCTCGTCTGTTATGGCATCCAATAAAAACCATGTCTCATTCGAAAGTTCCAAATTAGCCACCTCGGCTGTCTGTCTTTCCACAGGACTGATAGAGGGCTGGTAGTGGATCATTGTTGTTATCTTTGACTCATCGGAGAGTTCTAAAATCGTCGCAGCCTTCGCAAGACCGTCTGCACGCGTGTTTTCCTCCCTTGGGATATACGTAAGCGTAAATATCTTAAGATTCTTAGACGAATCTTTGAGCTTTTCTAAATTCCTGCACAAATGGTTCCCATTGGTGGAGTAAGTATCTGCAAATTGGTTCACCACCAACTGCGAATCAGAATGAGCATGCAAACGAACGATTCCAATTTCCATTGCCAAGTTAATACCAAATATCAAGGTTTCAAACTCGGCGACGTTGTTAGTTGCAGGGAAGCGCAACTTTACAGCATACTCATGTTCTTCACCAGATTTCCTTTCTTTAAAATAAACACCAATGCCGGCTCGCCCGGCAGACACCGATCCATCGACAAAGGCGTCCCAATACTCCTGAGTACCCAATTCCTCCGACCGAGTCATCTCTACTATGAAATCCACTAACACCTGGGCCTTTAATGCTCGCATGGAGATATACTCTATCTGATACTGGCACAATTCGATATTCCACTTTGCTAGCCTACCAGATGCATCAATCTTTGATAACACACTTCGGATAGGCTGATCTGTCAAGACTGCAATATGATGTCCTTCAAAATAGTGCCTCAATTTCCTTGAGGCGACAATCAGAGCTAATACAAACTTCTCTAGATCAGTATATCGGGACTCCGCTCCCTGCAATTTCTTGCTCACATAATATATCGGTCTATGTTCTTTATCGCTAAGTCTGACTAACGCGGCGCACACTGCCTCTTTTGTCACTGACAAATATAAACCCAACGGTTCCCCCGGTGAAGGAGGTGACATAAACGGTGGTTTACTCAGATAATCTTTCAAACTCTCAAAAGCCCTGCTACATTCGTCGTCCCAATACAAAAGATTCGTCTTACGTAAAACCTTAAAAAACGGCAAACGTCTCAAACTGCAGATCGCGAAATGAAGCGATTCAACGAGGCTAATCTCCCAGTCATTCTTTGAATTTCCCTGACAGTCGTCGGAAGGGTCATTTCTTGGATAGCTGTTATCTTATCAGGGTTCATCTCAATTCCTCTTTCAGATACCATAATGCCGAGAAATTTGCCTCCTTTCACACAATACGCACACTTAAGCGGATTCAATTTCACTCTATACTTTCTCAGTACCTCAAAACTATCATTAAAATACTGGATGTGGTTATCCCCATATTTACTCTTTATCAATATATCGTCGATATAAACCTCCAAAGATTTTCCGATCATATCTTTGAACATCGAATTCATTAAACGTTGATAGGTGGCCCCAGCATTTTTCAACCCAAATGGCATAACTCTATAGCAAAAAATGCCTTTATTTGTCATAAATGACGTAAACTACTTGTCCTCACAATGCATAAAAATTTGATTATATCCCTTAAAAGCATCTAACATACTAAGGAATACGGATTATATCCCTTAAAACCACAGGCCGCATCCACCATCATGTCAATGGCCGGCAGCGGATACGGATCCTTCGGGCGCTTTATTCAAATCAGTAAAATCAATGCAAACTCTCCAGCCACCACTCGACTTTGGGACCACCACTGGATTCGCCACCCAATCCGTGTATCTAACAGGCTCTATGAATCCTGCCTGCAGCAAACTTTCCACCTCCTCATCAATCGCCCTCTCTTTCTCAGGGGAAAACTTCCTCTTCTTCTGATGAACTGGTCGCACATATGGGTTAAAAATGAGTCTATGAGAACAGACTTGGGGATCAACCCCCACATAATCCTGATAAGACCAAGCGAAAATATCTACATTACTTTGCAAAAAAGAAATTACCTCCTTCTCAACCTCTGGTGACAACTCGGAACCGATCGTCACTGTCTTTTCAAGATTACCGGGGAATAAAGGCACTGTCTTGATTCCCAAAGGCTCCATCTTCATATCGTTCTCTTTAAACTTCCTAAGAGACGGTCCGTCATTTGTGTCAATAACTTCATCGGACGAGAATTCCACCATACAAACAGGTAACTTCGCTTTAGATCCATCCATACCACTCCTACACATCACATTATAACAAGAGCGCGCCAGCTCTTGATCTCCCTTCATCTTCCCAACCCCTAACTGTGTTGGGAACTTCATCATCAAATGTGGTTGAGACACCACAGCTCCAAATAAGTTCAAACAACTTCTCCCCAGGATCGCATTATAAGGGAGTATAGGGAGATCCACCACCACAAATTCCACCATCAAAGTTCTTGATATTTCGGGATCGCCCAAAGTTACCGGCAGAAAAACAGATCCCTCAGCCGCAACAACGCTATTATTAAAACCAACTAACTTTGTGTGCACGGGCTGGAGTTGGGTGGTTCCTTTCAATGCCATCTGCTCAAAGGCCGCAAGAGTCAATATGTTGGTAGCAGCTCCGGTGTCGACTAACACTCGAGAAACAGGATGATTCGCAATAATAGGGGAGACAACCAATGCATCATCTTGTGGGGAGAAAACCCCAGATAAATCCTCTGGTCCAAATGATATTGTCATTTTATCCAAATCCGTTAACTGGACCATGTTCACTTCCATAAAGCGCCCCTTCTGATGTAATGCCTGATAAGAACGTTTGCGGGCGCGGTTCGAATCGCCGACACTTTTTCCCCCCGCGATAGTCATAATGTTGGGGCCTAGATTACCCCATCTTGGTTGAGAGTTCTCAACATTCAAAATAGGTTGACCCTGGTTGGGGTCAGCAGGAGGAGGAGGTAGTGCTTGCTGATTCGCAGGGGCTGGTGGGTAAGCTTCATACCTGTACCCTTGCTGATTTCTTTGCGGCTGATTTCTGCCGCGACCACGATAGTGGTTTCCTCTTCCTCCGCCTCTTTGGTTTTGTCTACCACCATTAAAGAATCCTCTCTGGCCACCTCCTTGACGCTGGCCACGCTGTCCTCCATATCCACGTCCTCTTGCATTTAGCCGTGGCGCATCGGCCCTTGGGGGTTTAGGTGCCGTCCCCTCCGGGACACTTATATCAATCTTTCCCAGCTTAGACTCGGGTAGAGCCTCCACAGTACTGATCAGTTCATCAAGCTGGCCCAACTCTAGCAACCTTTCTACCTCAGACATTAACTCCCGACAATCATTGGTTGCGTGCCCAAAACTCCGATGGAAACGACAAAATACTTGGGACTCGTAAGTCCCCGGTGTTGGTTCATGCAAAGGAGGAGGATAACGAAGTGAACCTGCCTTCTTTTGCTCGATAATTGCAAAAATCTGCTCATAATTGTATGTGGGAAACACTCTCAACTTCGGTTTTGCGTGCGGGACAATCTTGTCCGGCCCGCGACTTGCAACAATATTGTGGGAACCATACGCCCGTACTTCGATCACTCCATGATCTCGCAAACCTTCATCTTCTCGGATGTACTGTGTACATCTCAAAGCCAAATCTTCCATACTTTCCGGGGGGTCTCTATTCAAAGAATTACACAACGGGTGTCCAGCTAGAATAAGCTGGAGCACCCCAACCTTCTCACTCACAGTAATCCGAGGTATCTTCCTACACTCGGCCTCAAAACGGGTAATAAAACCCAACAATCTTTCCGAAGAATCATACCGCAACGCGGTCAAAGAAGTAATAGACTTTATTGGCGTATTAAAAGGCGCGAAAGCTGAATAGAATTGATCCTTAAAGTCCTGATATGAAACAATCGAACGCCTCGGTAACCGATTAAACCATCGGAGGGCTGATTCCTTAAGAGAAGCGGCAAAAACGAAGCACATGGCCGCATCACTGAAATTCATCAAACTCACATGAATCTCCAAATTCGACGTATGAGCATGTGGGTCAGTCGACCCGCGATACTGTGGAAGATCCTTAGGCATTTCAATAAACTCAGAGCGAGTGGCTCCGATAATCGCCGTGGAAAAAGGAGATAAGGCATTTGAAGTGTTCCACGGACTTTGCAAAACTTCCAAAGATGGTAACGCCTTTCCTCGATTACCGATGGGCTCATTAGCCCTCTCATTCTCAAAATAATCTCCCTCGTAAGCTGAGGTCTGATGAGTATCCCGGGTATGCTCCCCGTACACTCGTCTCCTTTCCTGGCCAAGAGTCAGGTTGGCCTCCAATTGGTTCATCCTAGCCTCGTTTTGCTCCAACTTCCCACTCATCTCCTTAAATTTTGACTCTATCAATTCTCCGATCTTTTGTAGAGTATTGCTTTGCTCTCCGGTTGCTGCAGTATTCGCTCGCGGCTCCGGAACACGATCAATATCTTCCTCTGAGGCCACATCATTAACAGGTTCTGGGGTAACATTGTTCCTCCGGGCTCTCCTTTGAGCTTCAACTTGCTCTAATTGAGCGATTAAAGTACGCCTTCGCTCTTCCAAATCCTCATCTGTTTCCGTCTGATCCGCAGATCTAGAGCGTGCAGGTGGCGAAAGGTGGGCATTATTACGGACCGCAACTCGGCCAATTCTTGCGAATTCATAACACTTAGATAAACATTCGCGTGATCGAGGATAAAAACTTGGTGCCCTTCCGGATGAAAACCCGCTCCGGGAGGGCCGAATAGTTACATTTTGAGCAGGGGGCTCCTCCAGAACTGACGACCGAGCCCCCGGTAACGCAACAAAATCATCATTAACTTGAGGAATAGGATCCGCCTCAATTTCTTCATCAAAAATATCTTCATCAGAATTCCGAGTAGTCATGATAATAGAAATCCAAACTCAGCAATAAAGCTCTCAATGGGATAAAAATCTCGGGTCCCCACGGACGGCGCCAAACTGATCTAGTCTAAAAATATTTTGGGTATTTATTTTTAGATCAGTCAATTTTTTTAATTATTCGGAATTCAGTTTATGTGGGGACACGAGCGATATACGAGGTTGGGCCCACAATGTGTGAGCTTACGTCCTCGGGAGAGCGAAGCTCTACCTTGGTTTCCACTATAATAATCAAATGATACAAATACAATGAGATGATAATGATAACACGGGCAAAAACGGCTCGAAAAACGATCGAAAACACTCAGTCGGGCTCGAAAGGCTGGCAGCCGCGAGTTGTGGTCAACAACTCGCAGAAAACACTGTACCAGCAACAACTCGCAGAAAACACTGTACCAGCGAAAACTCGCGACCGGCACTGTTCAGACAAGAACTCGCGACTGGCACTGTTCAGACAAGAACTCGCGACTGGCACTGTTCAGACAAGAACTCGCGAATAGTGATTTCTGGCAAGAACTCGCGAATGGCACTGTTCACACGAAATCTCGCGAATAGTAACCCAGATGAGGGTGGCCGCGAGTTTTGGTGCGAGAACTCGCGGATGGGGGCTGAAAAACGAAGTCTCGCGACTGCCTTAGCGAATTTGAGCCAGAGCCTTGCCTTGGGAGGTGCTAAGAGAGTCCGAATCCCTTCTCAGTGCCTTGGAGCTCCTATTTATAGAGAAATCCAGCCCAATTAATAAGTTTCAGGCCCAGGAGCCCAATTTCATTGGATTAAGCCCAAGGCACCTAAATAATATTCAATTAAATTAGAACAAATGCCATTCCGCAATAGAACTTCGGAAATGCGTCTCGATCGAGAATTAGCCGGAAATATCGATGAGAAAATATCGGAGAACCTCGTAAAATAATTCACTGCTTCCAGATGTCGAATATACAGCCAAAAATATCGCCACAACTTACCGGCATGCTTCTCGGGTGCCAAATTACAAAAATACCCTTCGACCCAGTCTGGGGCCGAACTTGCGTGAGATTGCCAGAAACGATAGTCAGATGCAAATATGTACTCCCGGGAAGTCCAAATTACGAGAATACCCCCAAAACCATAGAATGACGTAAATAGACGAGAATACCAAGAATACTGAAAATACCATCTAGCCACGTCAGACGAGCTCCTGGGGCATCGTGATACCAAAAACATCCCCAGGTAATATCAAATTGTAATAATATTAATATTTTGAAAATAAATTAAATTGACTCAAGAACGATACCTAAACATGTCGAAATAAAATTAAAGTTATAAGTATCAATCATCTAAGTTTGTATCTCGTCCAATGTTATCTGTAATAGCAGAGAAAAAGGTATGTCGGGATGATAATAGGAAATATAGTGATAAAGTCTAGAAGGGAAATAATGAGGGAAACGGGAACGAAATAACGTAAAAGGAAACGAAAAGATTTAAATGAAAAGCATGAGATAAAGGAGGGGGAAAAATGAAAAAGAAGGAGGGGTCAAAATGTGAATTAAGGAAGTTAAAACATCTATAAATAGTGGTTAGAAAGCCCAAAAACCAAGTCATTTATCACTAAACCGAAAAAACGTACGGAAAACTCCAAAACATCAAAATTATCGCGGAAATTTCATGATCAATGTCTTTTTGTCGTGGAAATTTTCACAGCAATTTTTATAGCGGAAATTTTTGGGTAAGAACTTTGTCGCAGAAATTTCCATGTTGAATATTATCGCGGAAAATTTCAAAGAGAAAATTGTCGCGGATTTTCAGAACATGCAAAATTGTCGCGGAAACTGAATTAGGTGTTGTTTTGTCGCAGATTTCAGGGTTAGAGTATTTTTATCGCGGATTTGAGGAACAGAAGGGTTTTATCGCGGAAATATACAATTAGGGTGTTTTCGTTGCATTTCGACGTTAGATCGTGAAGGAGAGAGATACGAAGGGTCTACGGTAACCAAACAGTTGACAATAAGATGATAACGTCAATAATAATGAAGTACTAAAATACATTACGAATTGTAGGGAAGCATCGGAGATCATAACAAGCGAAAACAACAGGTAAGCGGAGTGAACACGATATAGTAAGGGAAGGTTCAGACTTAAGAAATGGGATTGGGTTAGTAAAGAAGGAATAAAAGATACGAATGAATGAAGTAAATGATAATAAGACTCGGGGTGAGGAAGGATGGACCGTCCGACCGAACCCGGCATCGTGCCTAGTACACGATTCGCCAAAGGAAGGGCATGCCTGATGAAGGGAACGGTAAGTTCCAAAAAGTAAAAGATACGTACGAAGAGGGCAGAACGGATCCGGGTGGAAAAAGGGGTAGCGCCTAAGTACCCACCCGGGGAAGGGAAGCATATGGCCCGTCGAGTCATCCAACAGCTAACGGTTGGCATGGGCGGGACATGCAACGAGCATGTAATCTCGGCAACAGTAAAGTTAATGATTGACGGGAATGATAAGGGTAAAAGAAGAGGGAAATAAGGAAAACGGTTAAGTGAAATGATTCACGTGTGCGTGTACGGTTTAATTAAGAAACGAAAAGATAACGTGTAGCGTGTGTGAAGTTTCCTTTAATAAATTGTGACCGCTTTACAGATTTTGTAGGTGACGCGGACGAGGTATGAGAGGGGAATGGGAAGAAGGTCGTCGGTTGTCCGGTGATAGAGTCCGGTTCTTTGGAGAATACTCTAAATTATGTTATCGTATTTTCATGTTTTGAACGATGTTTTAAATTTGCATTCGAATATTTCTGTTTTAATTATCGTATTTTTACAAAACAACTAGGCCCATAATGAGGGCGTTACACTATCGTTACGTGATTGATTTGCATTACTACCGGAACCAGCCAAAGGAGGAGTTGATCGATCTGAAGAACCTTGAATTAGAGCACTCAGTGTGCTATTATATAATGTTTGTTGCTCGGGAGTGAGTGTAGCCGGATTGATATTGAGAAGTTGTATTTCGTTAAACATCGCCATTTGCTTGTTGTAGTTGTGTAGTTGTCGTTCTAGTTCACGTATGAAAGACTCAGAATTGGTGAATTGACTAACAATTGCGTCATTTCGAGCTCTACGTTCAGCACAAGCCGAGGACTCAGCTCGATTCGATGTTTTTTCCCTTTCACGTCGCTTTGCAGCATTCCTCCCAATCGGTCGTTGTTCAGTATCTGAAGGTTGTCTTCCCTCAGTGCTTGCTCCTCCGGTTGATCCACTAGCTGCCCTACGATCGATAGGACGTATACATTTTGCCTCGTTTCTCATTATTCTCCAACAATGCTCATATGGAAAGTGTTTATCTGAAATTCTTGAATCTATTTTGTGTGCTTTTCGGTAAAATCGCTTCTTTTTCTTGCATAAGCTGCATCATAAAATCTACAAAATAACCCAACAAGTTTGTTAATATGTATCCACATCTTTCGAATTGATTATGATTTACGGGGCTTGCAGCGAACAATATTGGAGTTGTAATACTCTTTAATTCTTGCCCAAAATTCCGTGGATGTTTGAGAATTACCGACGATAGGATCCACAGACACAATTAGCCATGTTGAAACGACTAAGAGTTCTTCTTCAGATGTCCATCGTTGTCTACCTCGTTCGGAACTTCTCATTGTTGAATGAAGTTGAATATTTTCAAGTCCGTCGTGGCTATTAAATCCATGAGAGAATGGAGGAGTAGAATCCATTAATGTTGAAGATTTTACTAGCAAAGTAGATAGTGAAGATGATGTAATTTGTGTACAAAAATTATCCCCAACTCTAATATTTATATTCAATTTAGAAAGATAAAATCATGGGCAATATTTGTTGTATTGCAATTATTTTCAAATCTCCCAAATACCAAGAATATCAACACCTTATCTTTTACTTTCATCTTTGTCCAAAGGTGAATAAATGTGTCTTGGATTTATTAGAAATGTGACTAGTCATGTCATAGATATGTGTGTTTATTTGTTGTGTTGCAATTATTTTTTAATCTCCCAAATACCAAGAATATCGACACTTTATCTTTTACTTTCACCTTTGTCCAAAGGTGAATAAATATGTCTTGGATTTATTAGAAATGTGACTAGTCATGCCATAGATATGTGTGTTTATTTGTTGTGTTGCAATTATTTCCGAATCTCCCAAATACCAAGAATATCAACACCTTATCTTTTACTTTCACCTTTGTCCAAAGGTGAATAAATATGTCTTGGATTTATGTTTATAAAAGGTGTTAGTAACAAAGTAATTTACAAGACTTCTCTACAATTCCTTCATAAATTTTCTTGCAAAGAAAAATGTCAGACAATCTTCCTCATTTTATACCGTTTGGCCCTGGTTCCATTGGGGACAAAATAATCCCAGTTGTTACCGAAATTTTACGTGTTTCCGAAGATGTAAGTAATGTATTGTTAGATTGCTTAGAAGATACTGATTCATCAACTGAAGAAGAGACACAACCCCGTCAGCGGCGTCGACAACGTCGTTACATTGAACGTGGTCGAGAAGTTGGAAATATGCGGCTTATTGCCGATTATTTTTGTTATTGCCCAACTTACACACCAGAGCTTTTTCGTCGACGATTTCGAATGAGAAGACATGTATTCGAGCGGATCATGACGACTATGGCCTCACATGATCCCTACTTTCAATTGTCTCAAGACGCCGCTGGCCGCACATCATTAACGACTCATCAAAAATGTACAGCGGCCATTAGAATGTTAGCTTATGGTGGTTCAGCAGACCAAGTCGATGAGTATGTTCGGATCGGTGAAAATACATCAATAATTTGCTTGCGCACTTTTGTTAAGGGTATACGTGAAGTGTTTGGCGAAGAGTATTTGCACCGACCTACGCCGTATGATTTGCAACTATTGTTGCAATGGGCTGACATGCGTGGCTTTCCGGGTACGCTTGGAAGTATAGATTGCATGCATTGGGAGTGGAAGAATTGTCCAAATGCTTGGAAGGGTCAATTTCGAAAGAGAAGATCATGCAAAACCGACTATAATGCTTGAAGCAGTTGCATCTTGGGACACTTGGATATGGCATGCATTCTTTGGGATGTCGGGTTCAAACAATGACTTAAATGTGCTCAACAGATCACCTCTTTTACATGAAATACAAGAAGGTCGTGCTCCTCGAGTTGAATTCACACTGAAAATAATCAATACACAATGGGGTATTATTTAGCTGATGGCATATATCCGGATTGGCCTATTTTTGTTAAATCAATTTCACTTCCACAAGATCGCAAAGCTAGAATGTTTGCGGCTCACCAATAGGCAGCTAGGAAAGATATAGAAAGAGCATTTGGAATTCTCCAAGCTAGTTTTGCAATATTAGCAAAGCCTGCACGTGCTTGGGATACTCAAACTCTAGCTGATATTATGCATAGTTGCATTATTCTTCACAATATGATTGTTGAAGACGAGAGAGACACTTACACTGCAAATTTTAACATGAACGTCGACTATGATCATGTTACTCCTCCACTGGCCACTGAAAATATAGAACACCGATTGGATTCTACTGCTCAAGGATATTACGATCGAATGTTGGCTTCTCGTGATAAAATGATTTGTCAACGTTTGAAGAGTGATCTCGTCGATCATATTTGGGCAAAATTTCGTGAATAAGTGATGTTCAATCTTTTTATAAATCAATAATATTTTATTATAACATATTTAATATAAATTGTCATAATGTTTTGTGTATATATAATTAGAATATAAGCGAAATACTTATATATTGTATTTATTAAGGAAATACGATTAAAATACATGTAATTAAATATATTTAGACATATGTGGAGGAAAGAGAATGTAAAAAGATGAGTTGGATGAAAGATAAAATGATATGTAGGAGTGAGAATGATGATGTGTAAGGAGAGAAGTTTGATGTTGACAGATACGGCCTTGGCCACGGATGGAGATGGCCTTATAATCCGTATCCAATCCAAACCAAAAAAATGCAATCTAAATCCGATCCAAATGGATGTGTTGGACTGGATTACCCGATTTATTCGACCCATTGACACCCCTAATCTTAGTTAATGGAAAAGTTGGAAGCCTAATAACACCACAAATGGACTTAATCTCCATGGAATATTTAGGGGGATTGATTGTTCTAAAACCGAACCGGAAACACAAAACGGTCATCCTTCCGGTTCGGTCCAAACCTGTTGCGAACCGGTTTGACTCGTTTTGTGTTTTTTTAATGTCTTTTTTTTATTATTTAACTTATATTGTATTTGTATCCATTAAATAGAAATATCTAAAATAAAAATTCCAAAATAGTGGGATTATCTATGTTCTAACACAAAAAATGTTAACTTACTAGTCGACAAAATCGTTGCTCTCAAAAGTCATGTCTTCAAATTGTCTTGCAAATGATTCAAAATTCATTAGTATGTGTTCTTCATATGCTATTCAAAAAGTAATGTAATAACATAAAATAATTAAATGAATACTTTGTTCAAGGTTATCCTCATCTTCATAATTTCTTTGGGGTAATGTGATATACAAATGTTCATAACATGATCTCTTAAGATCTAAATATGGATCTTACTTATCTTCCACAATCCATGTATTTATTTAATCCATATTTTGTAAATGGATATTCTCTAAAAATGATTTGACATCATTTCATCTACAATAATGAATTAATTGCATCAAAAGAACATTTAACAAATGCAATGAATGTATAATAATCTAATTAGCTTTCCTTGAGCTTTTTATTGTAGCTTATATAAACCAAATCCTTTAAGTTTTGTGTAATAATCTGTTTCTTTTCTTAGTATGAATTGCATAAAAATCTTTCTAATTTCTTATTGTTAGTTTCTTCAACTCCGGTATACTTCCACCAATAATCTACAATATAATAACACTTCATAAATTACAAAATAAACATAACTATATCATATTAGGTTCCAAGTAATATAACAAAGTTCCATAGTGGATATTGTTGTGCTCTTACTATCCATAGCAACATCACTCCCAAAATTCTCTAAACGCTCTTTAAATAATTGTATTTGATATAGATACACATATATATTTATCTCTTTATTATTAGAAATAGCATTCAATACATCTTCTATAACACTTTAAGTAACATCCAATCATCTCTCTTACTCTATTTTGTTGTGCATTGTTTGGACTAAGTCTTCGAGTGTACTTCCTTATTTCCCTTTGTGAAACTTGGTATGTCACTTGCCACATAACTTTAAGCATCATTCGAAGACTTAGTCCAAACAATGCGGAGCAAAATAGAGTAAGAGAAATGAGATTTAGGAACATTCAATCTTTCAATCTAGCATTATTGGCTAAACAATCATGGCTTGTGATACAATATCTGGATAACTTTTCAATTAATGGCATTGAGAAGCATAGACGCATAACAATAAATCATCATAAATGGATTGCGATGGAGAATAACCATGAAAATTTTATAAGAATCTAACATGATCCATGAATGCCAAATAGACCGAGCTATTGCCCACTAAATAAACATTCACATGAATAAGAAGACAGTAAACACAGTCTCAGTTATAACATCCCATCTTATAGGCAATCTTTCTTCGTGGTTTCTTCTTCTCTACCTTTGACTATTGATGAATTATTTTGTTCGCTTAAGAATTTACAGAAAAAAAAGAAATTTGAGAAATTGAATATCTCATTTATGTATTTTTGATTTCTTGATTAAATGAATCGAATTTTGAGAAAGGAAAAATCTACTTTCGGTTTTTATATTGATTGAAATAAAAACATATATGGTGTCTTATATATATTCCATAATTAAAATATCTACCGAATAAATAAGATAAATATCCAATAAACTTATGTTGATGTTATATAAATAAATTTGTGATTATCTAACTAAAATATTTAACTACTAGATAAAGTAGATATATATAATTGGATATATTATATATATATACGATATATTTATTTTAGTTAATTGTTTTTCAATTACTTCTTGGACCACAGCTTCTTATTTGGGCCCAACTTTCCAGGAGTTGTGCATTAGGCTAACTTGAATTTGGGCCGGTTAGAGATGTTGGCCTTAATCCATTTTGACAATCTCATAAAATTAAGTTTTTATTCTAAAAAATATATAACTGGGTTTTGCACACGTTTTTCATTGTTGAAGCGAAAAGCGTGGTTAGCGGTAGTGGTAAGTTATGTGGGTGATTTTTGCGCTTTCTTAGTTGGTACTGGATAGAAGAGAGCAACCATTGCTTTTGAAGCTGATAAAATGGCGTCCTTCTCCGCGTTTTCGATTTCCTCACCTATTTCAATAACTAATTTCCACGATTATCCGCCGTCTGGTCTGAGTTCTGGGTCGAGATTTTCCTGTGTGAGGGCACAGTTTGAATTGAAGAATTTGTCTTTATATTGTAATCCCTCTGCCATGAAGATGCGTAAGGATGTCTCTTCAAGAACCTTCAGAATAAGGGCAGTGGTGGAGGAAGAAGAAGCGTTGATTCCGCAAGACGTGGCTGATCAGGCTGTATCTGTAGCTGTTTCGCCTGCGGATAAGCTTATCATGTACCTTCAGGTCTTTTAATGATAAATGCCCATCAATTGTTCGATAAAATACGTGTGTAGATAAGTATCTTGTTGGAAATACGCAGGCGGAAGGAACAATGCCTGACTCTGCAATTCCTGTAGTTACCAAGGCGCTTGAGGTACATTCTGTTTTTGTTATTTATCTTCTTCAATAATCTGTATTGCACTAATGTGTAATTGTTTGCTGAAGAAAGTAGAAGGCGTTACTGATCTCAAAGTGAAACTCCTTGAAGGAATTGCAAGCGTTGAGGTACTTAATCTCGTTATTACATCATTTTGAAGCTGAAGCATCAGTTTTATTAAGCTTCATTCCCATACGTAGAATTCACAGAAATTATTGCTTCCAGTTCTGTGGGAAATTATAAAAGAAGTGAAATTGGTACATATTTTTGTTGTTTGATGTAGTTAACAAAGGAGACGAGTGTCCAAGCCACAGGAGTAGCTTCAAGCATTGTTGAAGTGATACAGGGTTCAGGGTTCAAGTTGCAAACACTCAACTTGAGCTTCGAAGATGAAGAAGATTTCAGATAGGATCTTCTTCCCCTTATTTTATCTACTCATTTATGTTGTTTTTTTAGATCTTGGTTTTGGGTCTGCGTTCTTTTTCCTTTCCATAGTGTTGAAATATTGTCTATCCCCACATGTGTGAAACTAGAACAACTCTAATTTATAAGAGGAATGATGTCAATAATTGACTTCCTCGTGTTAATGCATTTCAATTTTCTTATGCATTGTGTTACACCAACACTCTTCCGGTTCATTGAATCTTGAATTTCTACATGGTATCGAAGTTGGTACGAATCGAAATCCAAACCTTATGGTTAGACTTGAAGATGAGTGTTGGAATTTGTCTCAAATTGGTTGTAGAAGTGATATTAATTATGTTTATTAAGGTAGAAAATGTTATCATATAATGACTTGATCATGTTTTTTAAATATGATTTCCTCCTCTTAATCTCACTCGTTCATATTTCTCCATCATAATTCCATACATACTCAATAATTTCTNAAAATCACCTACTTAATCCAACCAAGTTCTATCTCTAGACATTGAAGTTTGTGGAAATTAGAACTTTCGAGATTGGTAAATTGTAATGAACTTTTCAGAATTACATAAGAACTGATTAACCCTTAAACGGACCGCACCTTAAAAAACAGGTATGGTTTTGGAACTAAGGGAATTGAAAAGCATTAATGCAAAACCAACCAACCCAAGACTAACTCACTTAATGTTTCCCGACTACATTATGTTATTCGGTGAAGTAGTAATTACACAAATGCATTTCTGAAGAGAATTCTAAAGAAGTTTTCTGAATCAATCACGATCAGAGAAAATCAGTTTTAATATTTAGCAAGAATGTGGTTGAAATAAATATTCACGAATTAGAAAACATGAGAAATAAGATTGACCTATAGCTCTAAAATGCTATCGAAGGCGGGAAATAAGAAAATGAACAAGACGGTTGTTTAGTCAATCCCAACATATGCCACAAGTTGCTTCTTAATGCTAAAAGTTATGTAGCTGAAATACCAAGAAGTTTCACAAAGGGAAATAAGGAAATACATTCGAAGACTTAATCCAAACAATGCAGAGCAAAATAGAGTAAGAGAGATGAGATTTAGGAACATTCAATCTTTCAATCTAGCATTATTGGCTAAACAATCATGGCTTGTGACACAATATATGGATAACTTTTCAATCGATGGCATTGAGACGCATAACAATAAATCATCATAAATGGATTGCGATGGAGAATAACCATGAAAAATTTATAAGAATCTAACATGATCCATGATTGCCAAATAGACGGAGCTATTGCCCACTAAATAAACATTCACATGAATAAGAAGACAGTAAACACTGTCTCAGTTGTAACATCCCATCTTATAGGCAATCTTTCTTCGTGGTTTCTTCTTCTCTACCTTTGACTATTGATGAATTATTTTGTTCGCTTAAAAATTTACAGAAAAAAAGAAATTTGAGAAATTGAATATCTCATTTATGTATTTTTGATTTCTTGATTAAATGAATCGAATTTTGAGAAAGGAAAAATCTACTTTCGGTTTTTATATTGATTGAAATAAAAACATATATGGTGTCTTATATATATTCTATAATTAAAATATATACCGAATAAATAAGATAAATATCCAATAAACTTATGTTGATGTTATATAAATAAATTTGTGATTATCTAACTAAAATATTTAACTACTAGATAAAGTAGATATATATAATTGGATATATTATATATATATACGATATATTTATTTTAGTTAATTGTTTTTCAATTACTTCTTGGACCACAGCTTCTTATTTGGGCCCAACTTTCCAGGAGTTGTGCATTAGGCTAACTTGAATTTGGGCCGGTTAGAGATGTTGGCCTTAATCCATTTTGACAATCTCATAAAATTAAGTTTTTATTCTAAAAAATATATAACTGGGTTTTGCACACGTTTTTCATTGTTGAAGCGAAAAGCGTGGTTAGCGGTAGTGGTAAGTTATGTGGGTGATCTTTGCGCTTTCTTAGTTGGTACTGGATAGAAGAGAGCAACCATTGCTTTTGAAGCTGATAAAATGGCGTCCTTCTCCGCGTTTTCGATTTCCTCACCTATTTCAATAACTAATTTCCACGATTATCCGCCGTCTGGTCTGAGTTCTGGGTCGAGATTTTCCTGTGTGAGGGCACAGTTTGAATTGAAGAATTTGTCTTTATATTGTAATCCCTCTGCCATGAAGATGCGTAAGGATGTCTCTTCAAGAACCTTCAGAACAAGGGCAGTGGTGGAGGAAGAAGAAGCGTTGATTCCGCAAGACGTGGCTGATCAGGCTGTATCTGTAGCTGTTTCGCCTGCGGATAAGCTTATCATGTACCTTCAGGTCTTTTAATGATAAATGCCCATCAATTGTTCGATAAAATGCGTGTGTAGATAAGTATATTGTTGGAAATACGCAGGCGGAAGGAACAATGCCTGACTCTGCAATTCCTGTAGTTACCAAGGCGCTTGAGGTACATTCTGTTTTTGTTATTTATCTTCTTCAATAATCTGTATTGCACTAATGTATAATTGTTTGCTGAAGAAAGTAGAAGGCGTTACTGATCTCAAAGTGAAACTCCTTGAAGGAATTGCAAGCGTTGAGGTACTTAATCTCGTTATTACATCATTTTGAAGCTGAAGCATCAGTTTTATTAAGCTTCATTCCCATACGTAGAATTCACAGAAATTATTGCTTCCAGTTCTGTGGGGAATTATAAAAGAAGTGAAATTGGTACATATTTTTGTTGTTTGATGTAGTTAACAAAGGAGACGAGTGTCCAAGCCACAGGAGTAGCTTCAAGCATTGTTGAAGTGATACAGGGTTCAGGGTTCAAGTTGCAAACACTCAACTTGAGCTTCGAAGATGAAGAAGATTTCAGATAGGATCTTCTTCCCCTTATTTTATCTACTCATTTATGTTGTTTTTTTAGATCTTGGTTTTGGGTCTGCGTTCTTTTTCCTTTCCATAGTGTTGAAATATTGTCTATCCCCACATGTGTGAAACTAGAACAACTCTAATTTATAAGAGGAATGATGTCAATAATTGACTTCCTCGTGTTAATGCATTTCAATTTTCTTATGCATTGTGTTACACCAACACTCTTCCGGTTCATTGAATCTTGAATTTCTACATGGTATCGAAGTTGGTACGAATCGAAATCCAAACCTTATGGTTAGACTTGAAGATGAGTGTTGGAATTTGTCTCAAATTGGTTGTAGAAGTGATATTAATTATGTTTATTAAGGTAGAAAATGTTATCATATAATGACTTAATCAAGTTTTGTAAATATGATTTCCTCCTCTTAATCTCACTCGTTCATATTTCTCCATCATAATTCCATGCATACTCAATAATTTCTACATGGTATCAGAGTTCAATGGTTTTTTTTGGGCTAATTCGTGCCGGTTTAGACAAAAAAACTGACAGAAAAACGTATCAAGCTTAGGCTACAAAATTAGATCAACTTGTGATTCGAGCACTACATAGTATACTGAAACAATTCGATTCTTCTACGGCCAAATCTCAATTTGTGGAATTTTAAAGTCTGAACTGGATCCATGTCAATTCGACTTGAGAGAGTTTGTTAAAATATTGTCTATATATATATTTAAAAGGTTTATGACTTTATTGATATTATGTTAATTACATAATAAAAAGTCTAAATATTTTTTATTCCACAAACCCTACTTTTTCTAATTAATTGGGATGAGGGTGGAGTCTTCAACTTTATTGTGTCGTATTCCTTTTATAAATAATGATAGTAAGGTTAGAAGGAAATAAGAGATACAAGAACACATTAAGTTCTTGTTTTGAGATTCTTCTCTGTGTTGATTCTGAGTTCATCGACAATGACATCGTTCTTGAGCAAGGGAGATTGATGCTTGTGTAATATGGAAGATACTGGTTTTGCCGGAATTGTTCTTAAGTTCAGTGTTATTACGACGTGTCACAAGCGATACTCAACCAGATTTGATATAAAAGATTAAATCACATTTCTAGTATTGTTTTATATTTATTGTTTTAATATTAATATTATTTATTTCTTTGAAAGTTTGATCTAGATTTCCAACATAAGTCTAATTTATAAGGAGAATAATATCATAAATTTACTTAACATTTTCTCTGAACTGGGCTACATTAATACTATTTATGGCAGTCCTGAATTTATACAAATACAAACCCATAATTGCCTTTGCAATGGATTCTGCTTTATCTTTAGAAAAGCACAGCGGCAGCTTTCATATAGGATACTATTAAAACAAGGAAGTCATTCCGGTGATATACCGGTCATACCGGTAAATATCGATCGTCATTGATACATCGGTATTCCGATATATCACCGGTATATCAACGGTAAATCGTAAAAATCGTTTGCATCGGCCGTATCGATACGAGCGGTACCGACTGATATGACTTTCTTGATTAAAACTAGCAAGCATTTAGAGTTTTGTGAAGATTTAGCATGCAGATTAATAATGAAATAAGAAATAAGAATTTCATTCAAGTGATCAAAATGAAATTTTGGATATGGTTTCCTATATATAGCAATAATTAATAAGAAAAAATTACGACTAGTCCCCAATGTTTAGTGACTCTAAATATAGAATTTGTGTATTTAATACTTGAAGTTTCAAAATCATTCAACATCGAGTAAATAATAACAATATTTATCTTTTTTTAAATAATTTTGATAATTTATGCATTTGTTTGATAATTTTGATAGAACGGAAAAGTTACATATAAAAAAGAAAAAGAATAATGTATAGTAAAAATGTGGAGATAAAAATGAGAAAAAGTATGATAGAATGTAAATTAGTTATGGGAATGATAAATATAGAACCAATTTATACACAATTTAATATTTTATATATATATTATGTAATATATATAATATTAGAATTATTCCTGGCAACCCAAATTTCAAAAAATAAATCAAATTATATATGATAATTTATCTAACTGAATATCAATTAAAACTCAAANGGCGCAGGCGAGATACGGCGACGGTGCGATGCCTTCAATAACTGAGGCAAGGCTCGGCGTTCATTGAAGGCTGATGCTGCCTTTTTGGTGTCCCATTTCGCCATCACCATACACAACTCTTTTGTCTTCCGGAACATGTCACGTGTATCCCGGTGTAATTTTAAACATTTATACGATCACGCCAGTTTTTCATTATCAAAATTTACCGTGCACGTGTATTTGAAATTTGAGAATCTCAGATACCGGATGTTTGGGTGCGTTGGTTCATGAACCCACGCCTAGAGTACACGGATAATTCATATTTTTAAAACTTCTTATTTTTGCATATATGTGACATACGTTTTCATATCATAACTATAATATTGGTGTCTATTATTATAATATATATTATATTTTAAAATTAGTTTTATTTTATAATTTTACTATTAATTGTTTTGTTTTTTTATTATATATTTAATTGCATCAATTATTATTTTATATATTTATAGTATATATGACATATTATTAATCTTCCGATCATAAATATTGGCATTTTCGTTTATATTTTACTAAATTTTTATTATTAAATCCTACATGACATTTACGTATCTTAATGGACACTCTAAGGTGGCCGTGTCACCGTTCCCGTTTTTACAATTTTTAAGTATCCACGTATTACGTGTCTAACAAGCTAAACCCACACATTTTTTAAGAAAAATGTTATTAATGAGAGTGAGATAAAAAGATGTATAGAAACTTTTGTAGATACAAAAAAAACTACACAAATTACTGGAATACGGTGAAAACAATAAGCTAACAAGAATGAATTAAAAATTTCATACTTCATTCGTAAATTCTTTTAAAACTCATTATTTTTTATATATTTGTGTATTTTGAAAATTTCAAATATATATTATAAATTATTTTATTATATTAAATTTGACGTACCCAAAATCAGATACTTCAAAATCACCCCACTCCGTACTCTCGTACCTGTGCAATGTAGACCAAAAGCATGTAACATTCTCATCTTTTACCGGTTAAATGGTTTAAAATAAAAAATATAATAAAAAAGAACATCAATATTTTGCAATTAAAAAATAATAAATATTAACATTTTTCATAGCGTTGATTTACATAGTTTAAACCAAGATAATAAATCCCTCAAAATATACTAATAATCATTTTGGGTGCATTCTACTTCTACCGTGAACAGATAAAGGGATAACCTGATTTATGCATGAAGTGAGTGAGATGGTCGTCGAGCAGGGCCTTGCAATGTAAGTAGTATTTTCTTCCTTGGTCCCTGAAAATGAGAACAGGTCAAGAACCTGTGCAATGTGTCTTACTGGGAGAACTCAGAGGAGTTAGAGAAGAAACAAAAGCAGAGTATTTTGCATTGGTTAAAATATCAAGAAATTGCAGGTGAAAACATATTAAAAATAAGCCATGAACCACAATGTTGGAGCAAAGTAGAAAACTCAAATGGTGGAACTACCATCGGTATCCCGAGCTCCTTGAGGTCGCTGTCTCGCATTTGCTTCAATGCAGCCATATCTATTTGCAACAGAGAATTTTCAAGGTTAATGCAGCCATGAATAAATGTGTTCTTTTGCAGTGTGAATACCTCTTCAGCTTGGAAATTAATAGAATACTTTTCTAAACCAAGCGAATGCAAGAAGTCACTTAAGGCAATAGTCTGGTTGTCCTGGATAACAAAAAAACATGTTAAGAAAACAGGAAGAAGGTGATCAACGATAACAAATGGATATTACAAATACCACAGTGGAAGGCCGGGGCATGCTCCTTGATGCTAAAGAATGATCTCTAATAAGCCTTGGGGTAGAAGGAATAGATGCCTTTGGTATATAAGGTTCAATATGAAGGGTGGATCCCTCCACATTTAATGTGGGACCCACATAAAAGAAAATAAAAAAGAAGAACACGTGGTCAAATTTGAGGGTTGAGATTGGTGGCTAATCCAGCATCTTCCGGGGAGGTTCTTCTTCCCCTGCTCCTATAAAAGGATGGCATTGTTGCCTCCTTTCAATCATCCCATCATCCCACAGCCTTCATCTCTTTTGAGAGTGTAGAGAGAAAATAGTGATTAGGAAAAGAAACGTTTTCTTTTCTAATCGTGTTTCCGGAAAATTTTCGGAAGAGTGTGTAATATTTAGGAATATTTCCTAAATATTCGGGGAAGTCTCAAAATAGTTGAGGGGTAGTCGGAGTGTTGTGTCAACACTATTTTACCGCTTATTTTGGGTAATTTCTATTCTAGATATTTATCTAGGGTAGATTCTCTTTGTATACCTACTATTCGTAATAGTGGAAGTTTCTCTGGTGGGACCCGTGGACTAGCCCGGTTTTGGGTGAACCACGTTAAATTTTGGTGTTTATTTATTTATCATAGTTGCATCGTCAATACCTCGATTTCATAACTTCCGCTGTGCAACCCCAACAAGTGATATCGGAGCTAGACTCAGTGTTGATATCAGCTTATCGTATGCTCTGTGGTTGCCACTAAGTGGACCCTCCACATCAGAAAATAAGTTTGATTATTCTCACTATTCTTAACTGATATTGGGGCTATGGAGGTTAGGGCGAGCAACATGATTAAATTAAATGGAGCAAATTACTACATGTGGAAGAACAAGATGAAAGATCTTTTGTTCGTGACGAAGATGCATTACCGGTGTTTAGGGAATCCATACCGGAGGGAAAGTCCGATGCTGACTGGGCTTTCGAGCATCAACAAGTATGTAGTTTTATCCGACAGTATGTCGAAGAAAATGTGTACAATCACATTTGTGACGAAATCCAAGCGAAAAGTCTCTGGAAGAAACTTGAGGAATTATATGCCTCAAAGAGCGGCTACAACAAATTGTTCTATTTGAACAACTTGGTTCTTACGAAGTACCAGGAGGGTACTTTGATTGCTGATCACTTGAATAGTATTCAAGGGATATTGGCTCAACTCTCAACAATGGGTATTAAACTTGACGATGAATTAAACGCGCTGTTTATTCTGAGATCCTTACCGGAATCATGGGAGCCGTTGAAGGTATCACTTACTAGCTCTGGTAATATTACTGTTGAACTAGTTAAAAGTGGAATTCTGAACGAAGAAATGAGACGACGGACTCAAGAGACCTCACCGTCGCAGTCAGAGATTATGATTGCTGATTCTAGGGGAAGGAATACTAAACGGAGCTCTAGACCTGCGAAGCATGACAAGANGAAACTCAGTGATGATTTCTATACGAAGAACATCATCTGATTCTTTGAGAAACTTCTCCACAACATTGCTTGCAAACTTATTGCAGGAGAGGGATATGAAGCGCCCTTTGAATTGTCTTACCAGACTCCTTGTGACGTCTGGGATTTTCATATCGATCAGGCGTTGAACTACGTAGTTTCTGAAAACGGAGCAAAAGAAGAATGAAAGGAGATAAAAGAAGTAGATTTTGGTTAAGAATTAATACCCATAAGGATCCTCAGCGAGGTGCTTTGCAGTAGCAGTTAATACTGCGATCAAATGCTCTCTGGCGATTGCATCAGAGGTTTGCATGCAGGATTGAATAACACAACAGCCACTTTGGTTTGTAGCGATTCTGTAGCAGTTTGATGTTATCTTGACGATAAGATCCTGTCAATCAAATACAAATGAAGGGTGGGTCCCTCCACATGTTGTGGGATCTACATGAAGAAAAATAAAATCCAAAAAAACCTGTACCATCCATTTGGACTTTGAGGGAGAATTGGTGGCCAACCCTCTTTCACGGGTCTATAAAAGGAGAGTTCATTCTCCTTCATCAGATCATCCCATCATCCCACAGCCTTCATCTCTTTTGAGAGTGTAGAGAGAAAATAGTGATAAGGAAAAGAAACGTTTTCTTTTCTAATCGTGTTTCCGGAAAATTTTCGGAAGAGTGTGTAATATTTAGGAATATTTCCTAAATATTCGGGGGAGTCTCAAAATAGTTGAGGGGTATTCGGAGTGTTGTGTCAACACTATTTTACCGTCTATTTTGGGTAATTTCTATTCTAGATATTTATCTAGGGTAGATTCTCTTTGTATATCTAATATTCGTAATAGTGGAAGTTTCTCTGGTGGGACCCGTGGACTAGCCCGGTTTTGAGTGAACCACGTTAAATTTTGGTGTCTATTTATTTATCATATTTGCATCGCCAATACCTCGATTTCATAATTTCCGCTGTGCAACCCCAACAAGTGGTATCGGAGCTAGACTCAGTGTTGATATCAGCTTATCGTATGCTCTGTGGTTGCCACTAAGTGGACCCTCCACATCAGAAAATAAGTTTGATTATTCTCACTATTCTTAACTGATATTGAGGCTATGGAGGTTAGGGCGAGCAACATGATTAAATTAAATGGAGCGAATTACTACATGTGGAAGAACAAGATGAAAGATCTTTTGTTCGTGACGAAGATGCATTTACCGGTGTTTGGGGAATCCATACCGGAGGGAAAGTCTGACGCTGACTGGGCTTTCGAGCATCAACAAGTATGTAGTTTTATCCGACAGTATGTCGAAGAAAATGTGTACAATCACATTTGTGACGAAATCCAAGCGAAAAGTCTCTGGAAGAAACTTGAGGAATTATATGGCTCAAAGAGCGGCTACAACAAATTGTTCTATTTGAACAATTTGGTTCTTACGAAGTACGAGGAGGGTACTTTGATTGCTGATCACTTGAATAGTATTCAAGGGATATTGGCTCAACTCTCAACATTGGGTATTAAACTTGACGATGAATTAAACGCGCTGTTTATTCTGAGATCCTTACCGGAATCATGGGAGCCGTTGAAGGTATCACTTACTAGCTCTGGTAATATTACTGTTGAACTAGTTAAAAGTGGAATTCTGAACGAAGAAATGAGACGACGGACTAAAGAAACCTCACCGTCGCAGTCAGAGATTATGATTGCTGATTCTAGGGGAAGGAATACTAAACGGAGCTCTAGACCTGCGAAGCATGACAAGAGCCGTGGAAGGTCAAACAAATACACCAATGTTGAGTGCCATCATTGCAAGAAGAAAGGTCACATCAAGAGAAATTGCCGACTGTTCAAACAAGAACAAACGGCAAAGGGAAAAGGATGTGATAGCAGTGATGATGATCAAGCCAATGTACTCGGGGAATTCAATATCGTGTGTGACGATGATGTTGTGAATTCCACATCTCAAGAGACAAGCTGGATTATTGATAGTGGAGCTACTGTTCATGTGACGTCTCGTCGGAAATGCTTCTCATCCTACACACTTGGAGATTTTGGTGTGGTTAGAATGGGAAATGAAAACCTCTCCAAAGTTGTTGGCAAAGGAGATGTTTGTCTCGAGACGGAGAACGGTAACAAACTGATATTGAAGGAGGTTCGGCATGTTCCAGACGTGTGGCTAAACCTTATATCAATTGACAGACTCGACAATGAAGGTTTCTGTAATACCTTCTATGATTGTCGTTGGAAACTCACCAATGGTTCGTTGGTGATTGCTCGAGGCAAGAAGTGTTCAAAACTGTATATGTTGCTAGCGAAGCTTTTCTCTGAACACGTGAATGTTGCTGAGGATGAAAATACAGTGGAGTTGTGGCACAAACGCCTCGGACATATGGGCCTGAAAGGAATGGGGAGTCTGCTGAAGAAGCAAGTGCTGGCTGGAATGAATCATACAAATCTGAAGAGATGTTCTCACTGTCTCACCGGAAAACAAACGAGGGTAAGTTTTCACAGTAGACCACCTTCAAGAAAGGATGATATATTGGAGCTGATACACTCAGACGTATGTGGACCGATGCCGAAATCACTTGGAGGTGCCAGGTATTTCGTGACTTTCATCGATGATCATTCTCGGAAGAACTGGGTCTATCTGTTGAAGACGAAGGATCAAGTCTCTATTGTTTTCAAGCAGTTTGTGAAGTTGGTTGAACGACAAACTGGAAAGAATGTGAAGTGCATCCGAACAGACAATGGCGGGGAGTATATTGGACCATTTGATGCATACTGCAAAGACAATGGTATTCGGCATAAGAAGACACCACCGAAGACACCGCAACTAAATGGCTTGGCCGAGAGATTCAACAGGACTTTGGAGGAGAGAATACGATGCCTATTATCTCAAGCAAAGTTGCCAGAAATTTTTTGGGGAGAGGCTATTCTGACAGCAGCCTATCTACTGAATCTCTCGCCATGTGTTCCTCTTGGGTATGAAACTCCGGAGAAGGTATGGTCAAAGAAAGATGTTTCTTACAACCATCTGCGGGTTTTCGGGTGTAAGGCTTATGTTCACATTCCGAGGGATGAACGATCGAAACTTGATGCCAAGACTCGCCAGTGTGTCTTTATCGGATATGGCCAAGATGATCTTGGTTTCAGATTTTATGATCCAGCCACCAAGAAGCTTATCAGAAGTCGTGATGCCAAGTTCGTTGAAAACGAAACCATCGCGGATATTGGAACGGTTAGCAAAGATATTGCTAAACCGGATGGTAATTCAACAAACTTTAGGGTTATGCCTCCAACAACGGTGCCAGGACATGTTGGAGATGATGGATTTCATCCACCTGATGACGAGGATGAATCAGACGTTCCTGAAGATGTTCCAGCTGATGATGCTGATGAGGGTGATGAAGAATTACCAGTCCCTGTTGATTCTCCTGTTTGGACTACAAGATCCGGTAGAGTTATCCAACTCTCTACGAGATATTCACCAGGTCAATATGTGTTATTGACTGACGGGGGAGAACCGGAATCCTACGAGGAAGCCATGAATGATTAATTCAGGCAGAAGTGGATTGAGGCCATACAAGACGAGATGAAGTCCTTGCATGAAAATGCGACTTTCGATTTGGTAAAGTTGCCAAAGGACAAGAAGGCTTTGAGGAATCGGTGGGTTTTCAGGATTAAGCATGATGATCATAATCCGGAACCACGTTTTAAAGCAAGGCTTGTCGTGAAGGGATTCAGTCAAAGGAAAGGGATTGACTTTGACGAGATATTCTCACCCGTTGTAAAGATGGCATCCATTCGGACTGTGCTGGGGTTAGCAGCATCGCTCAACCTGGAGGTTGAACAAATGGATGTGAAGACTGTCTTCCTCCACGGAAATTTGGAAGAAGAGATATATATGCATCAACCAGAAGGCTTTGTGAAGAAGAGGAAAGATGGTTATGTTTGCAAGCTAAAGAAAAGTCTTTATGGTTTGAAACAAGTACCGAGACAGTGGTATAAGAAGTTTGAGTCTGTCATGGGGGAGCAAGGCTACATGAAGACTACTTCAGATCATTGTGTCTTCACGAAGAAGTTTTCTGAAGATGATATTATCGTACTATTGTTGTACGTAGACGACATGCTGATTGTTGGTCAAAACTGTTCGAGGATTGCTGAGTTGAAGCAGCAATTGAGTAAGTCTTTTGCGATGAAAGACTTGGGACCAGCAAAGCAGATTCTTGGCATGAAGATCATTAGAGACAGGAATGTCAAGAAGTTATGGTTGTCACAGGAGAAGTACATTGAGAAAGTACTTCAAAGGTTTAACATAGACAAGTCTAAAGCGGTTAGTTGTCCCCTAGCTAATCACTTTAGATTCAGTTCTAACCCTCCTTCGGATAAGGAGGATGACGAGATGGCTACGGTGCCATATGCTTCTGTAGTTGGAAGCTTGATGTACGCCATGACATGTACGCGACCGGACATTGCTCACTCTGTTGGAGTTGTGAGTCGCTTTCTATCGAAACCGACCAAGGAGCATTGGGCTGCAGTGAAGTGGATCCTTAGGTATCTACGCGGAACCTCCAAAATGTGTTTGTGTTTTGGAGAAGGTGATCCAATACTGGTTGGATATACAGACGCTGACAGGGCAGGAGATGTTGACTCGAGGAAGTCTACATCTGGCTATCTGATTACGTTTTCAGGGGGAGCTGTTGCATGACAATCTAAACTCCAGAAATGTGTTGCTCTTTCGACAACGGAGGCCGAGTTTATTGCAGTAACTGAAGCTTGCAAAGAATTACTGTGATTGAAGAAGTTCTTAAAAGAACTGGTATTGATCAGCAAAATTATCAGCTATTCTGTGATAGTCAAAGTGCGATTCATCTAGCGAAGAATGCTTCGTTTCACTCGAGGTCCAAGCATATTGATGTTCAATATCGTTGGATTCACGAGGTGCTGGAGAAGAGGTTGTTACGGCTTGAGAAGATCCATACCGAGGAGAATGGATCAGATATGATGACAAAGGTTTTGTCAATATCAAACTTTGAGTATTGCCGATCTACATCTGGACTGGTGGATTCTTCCATGTGTCGGGAGGGGGAGAATTGAAGGGTGGGTCCCTCCACATGTTGTGGGGCCCACATGAAGAAAAATAAAGTCCAAGAAACCTGCGCCACACATTTGGACTTTGAGGGAGAATTGGTGGCCAACCCTCTTTCACGGGTCTATAAAAAGAGAGTTCATTCTCCTTCATCAGATCATCCCATCATCCCAAATCTCATCTTATTTGGTGAGTAGAAGAGAGAAAAGCCATTAGAAACGAAACGTTTTCTTTTCTAATCGTGTTTCCGGAAAGTTTTCGGAAGAGTGTGTAATATTTAGAAATATTTCCTAAATATTCGGGGAGTCTCAAAATAGTTGAGGGGTAGTCGGAGTGTTGGGTCAACACTGTTTTACCGCCTATTTTGGGTCATTTCTATTCTAGATATTTATCTAGGGTAGATTCTCTTTGTATACCTACTATTCGTAATAGTGGAAGTTTCTCTGGTGGGACCCGTGGACTAGCCCGGTTTTGGGTGAACCACGTTAAATTTTGGTGTCTATTTATTTATCATAATTGCATCGCCAATACCTCGATTTCATAACTTCCGCTGTGCAACCCCAACACTTGGCTACGGCTGGCTGGCACGACTTTAGGAACGGGTCGTGACAAATTCTCAGAGAAGAAAAAATGCAAGAATGCACCATCTTTAAGGCGGCGCAACCTTCGCTACGACGGCAGGCTTATCCAAGTAACGGCGGGTTGCGAGTGGTAGAAAGTGGGGGAGCGTACTGTACTGATTTTTTAAGAAAAATTGAACGTAGAAATTTTACAAACTCGAAATGAGAAAAAGCTATTAAAAGCTAAAAAGTTTAAATAACAGATTAAACTTTGATTAATTAGAATATAAATACTAATATAAATATGTTTTATATTTTTAATAGGATAATACTAATCTAAATACTAATACTAACATAAATACTAATATTAATCTTTTTAATAGGATAATTGTGTTTTAGATTTTTTAATATAAAAAGATTTAAATATCCCAAATTTTAAAATTATAAAAGTAATATTTTAAATTGACAAAGTAATCTACCAAAAATAGAAGTATAACTAGGGCTCTTACACGAATCGAGCAGTTCGTGAACAATAGTGTTTGTGTTCGTTCGTTCGAATAAAAATATGAAGATTGTTCGAATATTATTTTTTATTTGTTTATAATTTNTCGGACATTCTGGGGGAGTATTTTTGAGAACTTTCAGGGGACCTTGCTCTTACCCCACTTGAAGGCCAAGAAGAGTAAGAGCTTGCCATTGATCGCTCCACTGGAGGTCCAGTAATTCTCATCGAAGAAGAATCTTCCCTTCTCTCAAGGTTATTATCATGTAATTCCAGAGATTTATAACTTCCTGAAAATTTCTCGTGTTGCACATTCCTTGGATACCCTGCATTATCAAGATCATGGAGCCTTGAAGCTCTTTTTCGTCTTAGCTTCAACTGTAGATCACTTGGACATAATTAGACACTGCACACGCAGAATATTTAGACACTGCACACGCAGAATATAGCGAAACCAAATCAATCATTACCAAGTGTTCCGCTGTTTGACCCAGAGCCCCTTGAACTGATTTCCCCTCTCATCCTATACACAATCATCCAGATTCAGGTTACACAACCTTTTGTTCTCAACCCTCCAAATTCAAAACACGCTGAACTTCAGATCTCTTAAGCATTGAATATTAGCTAAAAGAAAACTCACATCTTGTTATTCCCATGCACATAATCAGACTCCGGAACTGATCTTTTATTCCCGGGAAACTGACCATTCTCAAGACCGCCAGCGAAATCTCCCCACGATTCTTTAACCACTCTCTGGAAACCAAAAACAAACAACCTAACCAAGAAATCGAATTCAACCAATTACAAATCTTCGCAGTACCGGTACCTGACCGGAGCGACCTAGAGTGATCGTGTGACGAACTTCAAAGATAATCCACTAATTAATCCTTATGTTGCAGGAACTCAGAAGGAAGATGATAACCAGGGGAAGAAGGAAGTGATCCAATAGCAGAATGGAACATCAAGGATGGGCAATGAGAGAACTAGATGGACACCAGAACCCAATCCAGTAGCAGCCAACCCAACCCTCGTATTTTGAATCATTAGGATTTTGTAACGGTCATATAACTGTTAGGATTACAATATAAAAACTATGAACTCCTACTGTAATCGTACGTTTTTATGAATCTCAACTTCTATCTTCTCTTCTCTCTATATCCTCATCTCCTTCACTCTTCTAAATCCTCATCCCCTTCTTAGTTCGTGACAAAGTGGTATCGGAGCTCAAACTGGGTCCCAAAAAGAAAACCAAGGTCAGGCTCAACATAAGCGACCTTCGCGAAAACACAGAAGATAACGACTGCTTGGACGCCTATATGCCGAATCAGACTTCTCCTAATCTTGAGTTCCAAGCTCAGCTCGATCAGGTCCACCTGGACATACAAACTTCGATCCAAGCGTTAGAATAGCGGATAGGACGAAGTATAAAGGACATCAACGATGCTCTGCAGTCCCAACTTATGTCCTTAGGCCAACAACTACGCACATTCATGGAGGAGAAATCCATTCTAGGGCAAGGGCTAAGCACACCTCCTTCCCCTAAGATGGTACCCAATGATCAGGAAGAACACTCAAACCATGATTCTTATAGAGGATCAAAAATTGATCTACCATCGTTCGATGGAACGGATCCGAGAGGCTGGCTAAGAAGAATTACACAGTATTTTTCAGTCATGAGGCAGATCCCAAAGAAAGATTAGTTGATCTATGCCTCAATATCCTTCGTCGGTAAAGCCGATAAATGGATGCAAGGTTATCGAGCCAGTTCACCTTCATCAGATTGGGATTTATTTGTGAGATCACTTCTGAAGCGTTTTGATTCTTCCCACCCGAGGTGTGTACTAGCCGACTTCATGCATCTAAAGCAGGAAGGAACTCTGGGGGATTACTTAGACAAATATGATGAAATAAGAAGCCACGTCGCTGTTCAGCATCCCAATTTTACATCTGAAAATTTCATGACAGTCTTGATAGGCGGATTAAAGGAAGAACTCCGCGTAGCTGCCACTTTTGCTAATCTGCACACAGAGGAAGATATTATCGACTTTGTGAAAGGTAAGGATGAAGAATTTTCAGCATTGCGCAGAACCTTACCACGACCAAGTTTCACTAAGAACTCTTCGGACTCCCCGAATATGCCAATCCCGAATCGCATACGACCACCAAGACATCTTATCCCAGACGAACTAGCTCGAGAGCGGCTGGAGAAAAGGTTATGTATTAAATGTGGAGCACCATATTCAAGGGACCACAAATGTTCTACGAAACAGCTCTATCTAATGTCAGGTGAAGAAGCAGATGAAATTTACATTGAAGAACCAATGCAGCAACTCAACCTACATCCGGAAAATACAGAGATCCTTCAACCAGGCACCGCATCACCGGTTTTGTCCCTAAATGCCATCCAGGTAGAATGCTCAGAAAATCACTTCCACCTTATGGGCCGCCATGGTTCTAGAAATATACTTATTTTGATCGACAACGGTAGCACCACCAGTTTCTTAGATGATAATTTTGCCGCTGCCCTCCAACTGCATACAGAGGATGCTATTCCTTTATCGGTCACTACAGCAAGCGGTCATCGAACTATTAGTAACAAGATATGCAAGAACTTTTGTTGGTCGATGAACTCGCATGAATTTTGTTTCGACTTCAGATTATTCCAACTAAAAGGAGCTTATGATATGATTCTCGAGGGGAATTGGCTCCGCAAACACGACCCTGTGGCTCAGAGTTACCGCAATATGACGTACACAGTTCACTCTGATGGCACTGCTCTATCATTACCGTGCATAGGATCTGCAGCAGAAATATCATTCATAGACGCTCATCAGCTCACCAAGTCTCTAAGATCATCAGACACATGTTGGCTTGCTCAATTATTCCATATAGAGACAACATCTCTTCCTACGCAACATACAGACCCCAACATCCAGAAACTGCTCCAACAATATGCTGATATATTTGACGAACCTACTGCTTTACCTCCGCGTAGAGATATAGAACACAGTATTGAGCTGCTCCCAGATGCCAAACCAAGGAAATTCCCTCCATATCGTATTCCCCACCACTTAAAAGGAGAATTGGAATCGATAATCAAAGAGCTTCTCCATTCAGGACTAATTCGCCCGAGTAAAAGTCCATTTTCATCTCCGGTACTTCTTACATAAAAAAAGATGGAGGTTGGCGCATGTGCGTCGATTTCAGGTACTTAAACTATCTCACGGTAAAACACCAATTCCCTATTCCTCTCATTGATGATTTACTTGACGAATTGTATGGAGCCAAATTTTTTTCAAAACTAGATTTAAGATCAGGTTTCTTTCAAGTTCGCATGATACCGGATGATGCATATAAGACTAGTTTTTCCATGCATTTAGGACATTATGAATTTTTAGTCATGCCGTTCGGATTAACTAACGCACCTTCAACATTTCAATCCATGATGAATTCCATTTTTGCGGATGTTTTAAGAAAATTCGTACTTGTTTTCTTCGATGACATTTTAATTTATAGCAAAACTTGGGATGAACATATCACACACTTGGCACAAACTCTACATATTATGAAGACTAACATTTTATTTGCCAAGCTATCCAAATGTTCATTTGGACAAACTTCTATTGGTTATCTCGGTCATGTAATCTCGAACAGGGGAGTATCTACAGATCCGACTAAAGTTCATGATGTTATGCAATGGCCCTTACCCAAAAATCTTAAAGAACTGAGGGGGTTTCTAGGCCTATCCGGTTATTACAGAAGGTTCATAAAAGGCTATGGATTTATCAGTAAGCCACTCACCCAGTTATTAAAAAGGGTCAATTTCTACTGGAATGAGGTAGCCACCAACACCTTCCAAAAACTGAAGGAAATCCTACCTTCAGCCCCTGTCCTGGCTCTACCTGATTTTCAGCACCCCTTTGTTGTTGAATCAGACGCATGCGACTATGGCATTGGAGCTATTCTCTCCCAGCATGATCATCCTCTTGCTTACTTCTCCAAGAGTCTCGGACCAAAATTTATGGGATTATCGGTTTATGAAAAGGAGTTAATAGCTATGGTTCATGTCATCCTCAAGTGGAAACATTACTTAATGGGGGGCAAATTCATAATCAAGACGGACCATCATAGCTTAAAATATCTCAAGGATAAAAAACTTGGAACATTATTTCAGCAGAAGTGGATGGCAAAACTCCTCGGATTCCAATTCGATATCCAATTCAAACAAGGAGTAGAANTTACCAAGCCATGGACTTGGCATCCTTCTATGTACCTACAATTCCTGCCGCAAAACTCGAGGATGACACTCACTACGTTAGGCTCAGTTTTCACATAATTCTCGCTACGCATCTGCAAGAACAATCGAAAACCAGAGGAAAATGATCCCTCTTTCATATAACCATCAATCATAGAACACCAAGTGAACTCATTTCTAATCCCTATCATCGAATCAAATAATTTTCTAGCCTCGATAACCCTTCCATTCTTGCAAT
This sequence comes from Utricularia reniformis, assembly GCA_009725065.1. Classification (NCBI taxonomy): domain Eukaryota; kingdom Viridiplantae; phylum Streptophyta; class Magnoliopsida; order Lamiales; family Lentibulariaceae; genus Utricularia; species Utricularia reniformis. The sequence goes on from RWGZ01001096.1 coordinate 304,699, forward strand.
AACCATCCACCATTGAACTCCAAGAAACAACATTCTTTTCGACAATCCCCTCAAATATCAGGATAGCCTCGTTCAATCTATTGGATTTCAAGTATCCATTCATCAAAATATTCGAGCAAAACGGGTCCCTCCATTTAACGGGAATTCCAGCATAAAGTTTCTGAGCCTCATCAAACCTGCCCGCATTCACAAACCCCATCATCATAACACTATATGAAACGGCATTCCGCTCGGGCATCTGTAGAAACAATCTATAAGCCTCCTCAACTCCACACCCATACCTCGTATCCTTTACATAAGCCGTTATCATAGCATTCCAAGACGCCACAACCCGACAAGGCATTTCATCAAACACCTTCCTCGAACGCTCAATCTGGCCTGCGCCTGCGTAAGCAGTGAGCATGGCCGTGTAAGTAACATTGCTCTTTCTAGGCATTCGATAAAAAAGCGACTCTGCCTCAATAATATTCCCATTTCGACCATGTCTCGTTATCTGCTGATTACAATAAACAACAAAACTGTTTAAATCAGTGCAACTAGTTTCTGAAGCCGAAGTAGATATTCTTCTTCGCAGTATCGGATGAAACCTCAAGATCATCCAAAATACATCAACAACTCAACCAGATTAATCTCAACCACTACGAGCAAGAGCAACGCTTTCCCCAACATTAACAAAAATGAAATCCCAAGCGCCGTTTGGAAATCAGAGTGAAGTTCTATTTATAGTAAATAAATTCGGGCCGAGTTAACGGGTCTAACGTGGGCGTGGGCCTTAAATATATTGGGCTTGATCCGTAAATGGAAATTTAAAAAGGTTCTTTTAGTAATTAACACCAAGACTCAAAATTTCATATTTACCTAATAATCCTTAAAGATTTCGTAATTTCACATGTACCCCAATACGCCGGGCGCTGGTTGATTCTTCGTAAATTTTGTATCTTGAGTTGGTGGGATTTGTTTTGTGTTGTTTCCTAAGACATCCCTAAATCGGTATAGTACGAAAAGAATATGATGGATCATGGACTTGGGCTTTACTGAGCTTATGGTATTTTGTGACGAACTCCAAAGATAATCCACTAATTAATCCTTATGTTGCAGGAACTCAGAAGGAAGATGATAACCAGCGGGAAGAAGGGAGTGATCCAATAGCAGAATGGAACAGCAAGGATGGGTAGTGAAAGAACTAGATGGACACCAGGACCCAATCCAGTAGCGGCCAACCCAACCCTCGTATTTTGAATCATTAGGATTTTGTAACGGTCATATAACCGTTAGGATTACAATATAAAAACTATGAACTCCTACTGTAATCGCATGTTTTTATGAATCTCAAACTTCTATCTTCTCTTCTCTCTGTATCCTCATCTCCTTCATTCTTCTAAATCCTCATCTCCTTCTTAGTTCGTAACATTTTAATTTATAGCAAAACTTGGGATGAACATATCACACACTTGGCACAAACTCTACATATTATGAAGACTAACGTTTTATTTGCCAAGCTATCCAAATGTTCATTTGGACAAACTTCTATTGGTTATCTCGGTCATGTAATCTCGAACAGGGGAGTATCTACAGATCCGACTAAAGTTCATGATGTTATGCAATGGCCCTTACCCAAAAATCTTAAAGAACTGAGGGGGTTTCTAGGCCTATCCGGTTATTACAGAAGGTTCATAAAATGCTATGGATTTATCAGTAAGCCACTCACCCAGTTATTAAAAAGGGACAATTTCTACTCGAATGAGGCAGCCACCAACGCCTTCCAAAAACGGAAGGAAATCCTATCTTCAGCCCCTGTCCTCGCTCTACCTGATTTTCAGCACCCCTTTGTTGTTGAATCAGACGCATGCGACTATGGCATTGGAGCTATTCTCTCCCAGCATGATCATCCTCTTGCTTACTTCTCCAAGAGTCTCTGACCAAAATTTATGGGATTATCGGTTTATGAAAAGGAGTTAATAGCTATGGTTCATGTCATCCTCAAGTGGAAACATTACTTAATGGGGTGCAAATTCATAATCAAGACGGACCATCATAGCTTAAAATATCTCAAGGATCAAAAACTTGGAACATTATTTCAGCAGAAGTGGATGACAAAACTCCTCGGATTCCAATTCGATATCCAATTCAAACAAGGAGTGGAAAACGCAGCAGCAGATTCCCTTTCCCGTAGAGGACACCTCCAAGTTATTACAACAATTCAACCAACATGGATGCAAGAAGTACAAGATAGCTATGTCAATGATCCCCTGCTCTATTCAATCTACCATGCAAAGATCATAAACAATGCAGATTATCCTGAATTTACCCTGCTGGACAGCATATTAAGAAAAAAGAATCGCATATGTGTAGGGCAACAGTCTGAATTGAGGAATAAAGTATTCTCAGCATTACATTCCTCCCCAATAGGAGGTCATTCAGGTATAACAACAACATATCAAAGGATAAAGGCTCTTTTCTATTGGAAAAATATGAAAAAAGATATCGTATCTTGGATACAAGATTGTGTCTTATGCCACCGTATTCATTTCGACCGAGCAGCGTCCCCCGGGTTGTTGCAGCCCCTCCCTATACCAGACCGCCAATGGAAGAGCATCGGCATGGATTTTATTGAAGGCCTCCCACCATCTTCTGGAAAAAAACACTATATTTGTCATCGTAGATCGATTCTCAAAGTACGCTCACTTTTGTGCTCTAACTCATCCATATTCAGCATCAACAGTTGCCTCGGTGTTTCTATCGGATATCTATAAGCTCCACGGTCTACCCTGTGATATAGTATCAGATCGTGATAGCATTTTTACGAGCAACTTCTGGGATGAATTATGCAAGGCAGCTGGAATTCAACTTCGTCTCTCTACTGCATACCATCCCGCAGACTGACGGCCAAACGGAGAGAGTAAATCAATGCCTCGAAACTTATTTAAGAGGTGTGTGCCACGATCATCCTACACAATGGATCAAATGGCTACCTTTGGCCGAGTTTTGGTATAATACTTCTCATCATAGCAGCCTTAAAATGACTCCCTTCGAAGCATTATACGGGTATAAACCGTCATTTTTTCCCGGAGACACTCCTATCTCCACAGGAAATTCAGAGGCTGCCACATTTTGGAAGGATCGGCAATCGTTACTTCAGGCTCTTCGTCAGAATTTATCCTCGGCTAGGAATCATATGAAACATTACGCTGATAAGAAAAGATCAGAACGAACATTTCAACCAGGTGACCTCGTATACCTTCGACTTCAACCTTACCGTCAGACCACCCTCGCTCTAAGACGCAATCTCAAATTAGCAACAAGATACTATGGACCATATCCTGTTTTATCCAAGATAGGAACAGTCGCATACAAACTCCAGTTACCACCTGGCTCCAGACTTCATCCGGTTTTCCATGTGTCAATGCTTAAGGCGCACCTAGGGAAGAAACATATTCCACTTCAACACCCCCCTAACTTATCAGATTCAGGGAACCTCCAGGCTGAACCCTCACATGTATTAGGAAGGAGACTTATATCTCGCAATCAAAAGCCAACGACACAGTTACTTATTCAGTGGAACGGATCTTCCCCCGATCAGGCCACTTGGGAGGATTTAGACTGGATTCGCAACCAATTTCCTCAATTCGATCCTTGGGGACAAGGATCTTCTTCTGCAGGGGGTAATGTGACGAACTTCAAAGATAATCCACTAATTAATCCTTATGTTGCAGGAACTCAGAAGGAAGATGATAACCAGGGGGAAGAAGGAAGTGATCCAATAGCAGAATGGAACAGCAAGGATGGGCAGTGAGAGAACTAGATGGACACCAGAACCCAATCCAGTAGCAGCCAACCCAACCCTCGTATTTTGAATCATTAGGATTTTGTAACGGTCATATAACCGTTAGGATTACAATATAAAAACTATGANAAATGGAAATTTAAAAAGGTTCTTTTAGTAATTAACACCAAGACTCAAAATTTCATATTTACCTAATAATCCTTAAAGATTTCGTAATTTCACATGTACCCCAATACGCCGGGCGCTGGTTGATTCTTCGTAAATTTTGTATCTTGAGTTGGTGGGATTTGTTTTGTGTTGTTTCCTAAGACATCCCTAAATCGGTATAGTACGAAAAGAATATGATGGATCATGGACTTGGGCTTTACTGAGCTTATGGTATTTTGTGACGAACTCCAAAGATAATCCACTAATTAATCCTTATGTTGCAGGAACTCAGAAGGAAGATGATAACCAGCGGGAAGAAGGGAGTGATCCAATAGCAGAATGGAACAGCAAGGATGGGTAGTGAAAGAACTAGATGGACACCAGGACCCAATCCAGTAGCGGCCAACCCAACCCTCGTATTTTGAATCATTAGGATTTTGTAACGGTCATATAACCGTTAGGATTACAATATAAAAACTATGAACTCCTACTGTAATCGCATGTTTTTATGAATCTCAAACTTCTATCTTCTCTTCTCTCTGTATCCTCATCTCCTTCATTCTTCTAAATCCTCATCTCCTTCTTAGTTCGTAACATTTTAATTTATAGCAAAACTTGGGATGAACATATCACACACTTGGCACAAACTCTACATATTATGAAGACTAACGTTTTATTTGCCAAGCTATCCAAATGTTCATTTGGACAAACTTCTATTGGTTATCTCGGTCATGTAATCTCGAACAGGGGAGTATCTACAGATTCGACTAAAGTTCATGATGTTATGCAATGGCCCTTACCCAAAAATCTTAAAGAACTGAGGGGGTTTCTAGGCCTATCCGGTTATTACAGAAGGTTCATAAAAGGCTATGGATTTATCAGTAAGCCACTCACCCAGTTATTAAAAAGGGACAATTTCTACTAGAATGAGGCAGCCACCAACGCCTTCCAAAAACTGAAGGAAATCCAAACTTCAGCCCCTGTCCTCGCTCTACCTGATTTTCAGCACCCGTTTGTTGTTGAATCAGACGCATGCGACTATGGCATTGGAGCTATTCTCTCCCAGCATGATCATCCTCTTGCTTACTTCTCCAAGAGTCTCGGACCAAAATTTATGGGATTATCGGTTTATGAAAAGGAGTTAATAGCTATGGTTCATGTCATCCTCAAGTGGAAACATTACTTAATGGGGGGCAAATTCATAATCAAGACGGACCATCATAGCTTAAAATATCTCAAGGATAAAAAACTTGGAACATTATTTCAGCAGAAGTGGATGGCAAAACTCCTCGGATTCCAATTCGATATCCAATTCAAACAAGGAGTAGAAAACACAGCAGCATATTCCCTTTCCCGTAGAGGACACCTCCAAGTTATTACAACAATTCAACCAACATGGATACAAGAAGTACAAGATAGCTATGTCAATGATCCCCTGCTCTATTCAATCTACCAGGCAAAAATCATAAACAATGCAGATTATCCTGAATTTACCCTGCTGGACAGCATACTAAGAAAAAAGAATCGCATATGCATAGGGCAACAACCTGAACTCCAAAGATAATCCACTAATTAATCTTTATGTTGCAGGAACTCAGAAGAAAGATGATAACCAGCGGGAAGAAGGGAGTGATCCAATAGCATAATGGAACAGCAAGGATGGGCAGTGAGAGAACTAGATGGACACCAGGACCCAATCCAGTAGCGGCCAACCCAACCCTCGTATTTTGAATCATTAGGATTTTGTAATGGTCATATAACCGTTGGGATTACAATATAAAAACTATGAACTCCTACTGTAATCGCATGTTTTATGAATCTCAAACTTCTATCTTCTCTTCTCTATGTATCCTCATCTCCTTCATTCTTCTAAATCCTCATCCCCTTCTTAGTTCGTGACATATTTATCTGGATCTTATTAAGTTGTTGTTTTACTCATTTAGGATTTAGGGTATAAAACCCTTTGTAATTTGTACGTTTGATTATCTATCGAAATTATCACAATTCTATTTCTCCCTTCGGCTCTTCGGCCGTTCTCCTCCCCTCTACATGCGTATGCTCCTCCACCCCCTTCTTCCGTCTAATTCTTCCTCATTTTCTACCTCACTCCTTCGTCTATTCGTCCGTTACGATCCAAGATCGTGACAAGTGGTATCGGAGCTTTCGAACCTCGGCTAAAATGGATTCTAGAACGATGCAGAAATCTAAAGCCACAGTTGATTCTCCTTTATCAATGGATTCACGGGACAAAATGTTCCCTGAACTCCAGCGGAACGCAACTTACAATGGATATGTGGAGCATGATTATCCTACCCAGATCCAACATCTTTACTCCCGTGAACTTGACTTCCGAAACTCCCTCAAACGACAGGTACGGGATTTTGAACGGAGAATGGAAATACTCATTAAAGAGAACAAAGAGTCGATCCAAACCCAACTTCTCAAAATCTCCCAACAACTTGAGAGTTTTGCAAAAGGAGATGAAATGCTGCAGAAAGAATGTATCAATCTATCAGTAAGTGCTTCTAGAGATAATTTACAACATTCTTTAGTAGATTATGTCAATGTACTAAGGAATTTTGAGAAGGGTGTAGAAATTACGTTTTACAGAGAACATAATCAGTATTTGGGCAAAGGAAGCGCTATTTATGGGGGAGCCAAGAATGGAAGCTGTGGGTTGAATGCAACTGGAAAAGTATTGAAAAATAATCACAGGGATCTAAAGCACACATTGGATCAATTCAATTTGGGAATTGAAACTGATTTTACTCAAATTATTGAAAAGAACAAGGCTGAAATTCAACATAAGGGTAATGATCTTCCCAATATACATCAAGATTACATGGAAAACTTTCAACATGAATTCAAAGAGAAATCCCACAATTTCAGTGAGAGTGCGGTTGAGAACAGTGGCTTTGGGGAGCATAATACATTTCTGAGCAGATTTGATGATATTAATTCTCGCAAGAATGTGACTAGCAACACAATGGAAATGCGACAGGGAAGTATGCCTCTCAACTTATCAATGAATGGACTTTAATTTGTGAATTCAAGAGAGAAGTATTTAGATTTTTTGCTGGATGTAAAGCTGCAACCACATGACATTCCAAAAACACATAAGTATGAATCTAAAATTCCTTGGATTGTTGGAGTGGAACCAATGGAAATGAGTAGACTCTTGGTTGATTTGGGCATTTCCGTTGACATTTTGATCCACTTGGCATGGTTGCTTGGGAAAGTTAAGAAACGAAAGAGAAATAATTTTTTCAACATATATGACACCAAGAACTGAATCCTTGGGGTCAAGGATC
>RWGZ01001097.1:0-16793 GCA_009725065.1 Utricularia reniformis
ATATTTGGGGATTTTAGGGGGGATACAGCGTTCTGTAGTGAAGAGTGCAGGAAAGAGCAGATTGAGATGGATGAGGCAAATAAGAATAAGAGAAAACATAAGGTTTCTTCATCTTCAGTAATAAAGAGTAAAGATTGTGATTCTGAGAAATCTGTGCGAACAGGCCCCGTTGCTGTGGCTTGATAACAAAACGTAAAGGAAAACATTTTTATACGGAGTTTTTGTCATGATCGGGCTGCGTGGTTACTGGGATCTGGACTGTAAAAGATAAAGAGAATAATTGAGATCATTATATTTGGATGCAGGCAATATAATATATGAATTCTTACTCTCTTCTTCAATCTTGTTCAATATACATTCATTATAACATATAAATTTGAGATTTTGGGGTTTGATGTATCGTGTGTTATCAAGGTGGATGTATAACCCGAAGTTTAAACCTTGATGGACCGAGTAAGAGGTTTTAACATATTAATCGGTTACTTTATTTTGTGATTAAGTAAATAAATAGATATTTTTTATTATTTTATTAATATAGTGGAAATTATTATTTTAATTTGTACCGTGACAACATTTTTATTTTTATTTTTAAAATTTTAAATTCTTTTAGAAATATTTAATAAATTGTTTAAGTTAATGTGTTACACGTAATTTACAATGGTTTATAATATTTATAAAATTGTAATTCAATTTTAATTATATTTATAAGTAAAAATAAAAAGATATATTTATTGGTAATTTGAAATTTGTTTTAAATTAGATAGCTCAAAAGATGGATAATAAAACTGAATACAAAAAAAACAAACACCCAAAGGAAACAATGAAGTGAATACATGGAGACCTATGTAAGCATACAACATCGGAATCAACGAGGTAACAGAGTGAACACAATATATTAAAGAAGGTTAAAGGATAGGAAACAACACCTAGGTCATTAGAAGAAAGTGAATAAAAAGGAAGACTCGGGGTTAGGTGGAAATACCAAACCCAACATTGTTCTAAGAACACGATCAACAAAATATATGGAATGATTGAGAGATTGATATACATGTTTTCAAAAATGAGAGGTACTCACTAATGGACCGAACGAAACCATATGGTAATGCGGTAGCGCTCGAGTCCCTACCGGGAAAGGAAAGCATACAGGCTCGCCGAGCCAGCTAAAAACTAACGGCATGTATGGGAGAGAAATGTCTCTGGCATGATAAATTCGGCCATAATAAGAATGATAATTAAGGAAATAAAAGAGGAATAGAGAGTGAGGGAATGAAAGGTAAAGAAAGATAAGAGGAATAGAAAATGAAAGAATGAAAATTAAAGAAGAAAAATATAATTTGTTTCGGTGGGTAGCTAGAGAAGTTTCTTTTAATAGATTGTGAATAATTTAAAGATTTGTTATGTGAGAAGAAGAGGTATTTGACGGGAAAGAGTAAGCGGTCATTGGTCAGGATCGTTCGTCATTGAGTTCAAGGAGCTTCGTTTGTTTCTTTTTCACAATACTTTGCATTTTTTTCTTGCATGCCATTTATAAACCTTCGTTTTGAAATTCATGTACATTATAACCTATTGAGTCCGTGTGTTTATCTCTGAATACAGCCAGACCCAGGGTGTTACAGGGCCCGTCTATGAATGCTGCTACGTAAATAACCTGAGCGTAGGCCCAAAAGCTTGAGTCCTACAGAATTTGGCTAGCGCTTCAGCTTCCCATGTTTGCGCTTCTCGAGATAGTGGTGGTAATGATTTCCGTACAACCCTTCTTTTACCCACCACGTGTCAAGCATCCAATGGTTATGATGTATATAAAATGGGCATGGTTTCCAAATGTGCTACTACCTCTTCAATTAAATTTGAATCACAGAACTTGAATCCCTAGATGTTTGCGCATTCTAAAAAAGAATCTAGCCTCGTTCCTTGCAACCACAGCCCATATTAAGTTATTGTTTCTATACGCAAGGTTCGATATCATATTCAAAGAAAGATGTTGAAAAATTCCGTCCGAACTTTTCCATTCCTGAGCATCCCATTATGAAGGGCATCCCTCCTTGGCATCCTAAGGAGATGCACACTCTTCTTTACTCTATTCTAGTCAATTATACCGCACTAAAGAGGAGTCTCCGTTTCCATTTCCACCCATTCGTGAAAGAGGTTCTCCAGGCAATCTTTCGCCTTCATCTACTAACTTTAAGAGCGGTGAATAGAATTCACTATGAAAATGTTTTTGCGCTCCACAAAGTGGGCCTCGCAAGGGAAAATGGCCGTTTGGAGACATGCGGATCTATTATTTTGCTACCCGTTTTTCAGACCACACCCTAATAGAAAAAAGGATTCACTATAGAAATGGAAGTCCTACTTTGTTTATATCGGGGTTCCCCATGGGAACACATAGGGGTCAATCATTTCATTAGATCGAGCACATGCAAAGCTGATAGGTCCCGCTTAAATCCTTCGGAATGGGACACGCGTGAGGTTATAGCCCTCTTCCATCCAGAAGACCAACATTTAAGACACACCGATTTGTTGAGGAAAAGCAAACTGCAAAGGGTCGGGATTACGGGGTGGTCCGTCATTCTTCCTTTCTTCTCGACGCTCCTCCAACAACACTAACTTAACCAATGACTGGTATTTTCTTTATGTTAAAAGCATGTCTTCTCTAATACTTATGTTTTGCTTGTAGGTTAAATTGAAGCGATGTCAACTTGTAAGCAGGCTTCTTCCTCTGCCAAGTTCCAACAATCATAGAGAGCGAGAGAGAGCCCACACGTCAATCCCGATTAGTCCTTCACTAACCCAGAGCTAGTGTTTGGTCGATTACTGATCGTTTTCTATTTTCTTGGGCTTTTAGTGACCCGAGACCGGTCCCATGTATCTTCATTGGCCAGTTCATCTTCTTAGGATGGACTTCTCCCCCTCTTCTATAGAAGAAGTCGAACCAACAATAACTCACCGATTTTTTTATTTTCTCATCTTCGGTCTTTATGTGCTCAAGAAAAGATAAGACTTAGGCAAGGTGGACGTACCAACCTGACACCTTGCTATTACACGTTAGCCACCAATGGTAAGACATGCCCCAAGTTAACATTGTAATATTACGAACAAATGAATGACAGAATCGGTTGGGGTTGGCTAGTAGGGGTTGCAATGCAACATCCCAGCTTGGAAAGTACTAGTGGCTCGTTGAGTTAGCCAACTCTACTGGGCTGGCTTGGGATCATTAAATGTTTTCTAAATGAAATTTATATTATTAAATCATGACTCTAACACATCTTTTAGGTGATTGGAGCCCTAAGCTAGGAAATGGAGGAATGGGTCATCAACATATCCCGAGTTTGGGAATTGGCATTTTGTGCCATTATGTTCTATCAAAACTTTTACATTGTCTTTTGAACTATGGGGCTTTTCTTCTGAGCTTTGTTTTGCAGCTTATGTCAACCAACTATGTTACATCTCAATTTTTCGAGATGGTTTTAACATTCATCATGACAACGAATTTGGCTGCCTTGCGCTCACAACGGGGTGCACTACTGCCATAATTGTTAACCAACTAGGCCTAGCTCGGCGGCGTAAAACAACGGCTCCTACGGTACTTGTGTAAGGGGGACATGAGAATCCCTACGACGCAGATGTGAGGGGAACAATAAACTCCATACAGTGCGGGTGTTAGTAGTGAAAGACACCTTTACCCTCCATATAGCCTAACAGTACATAGTGTTAGTGATGAAAAATGTGACCTTTTTCAAGATTTCCAACTTTGGGACTTTGGATTGAGATTTTACACAAGAGCTCACATTACTTTTTCTAGTATTTAAAGCGACCTAATCACCTTGTAAACGCAACATCGTTAATGGAGAAGGAACTTGCCGAGACATTACCACTCAACACCGTTACGGGGTTCCCACGTAAAAATATCTTGTCACTTTATGACCAAACCACTAGTTACTTTCATCACTATTACTCAACTACCATTGTCCTCAAGAAAAACTAAACATAAAATCTTATCTTAAGTGCTCATAACTTCGAACCGGGTGGCTTATGAACTTCCCCTTAAAATGACCAAACCAACCGGTATAATTGATATATATTTATACATTTGAATCCATATAAACATGAATTTGTTCACCCTGCACAATGGAAATACCACATGTCGATTGACATGGTAATTTTAATGTTTAATTTTGATTCGAAATGTAATAAGTTATATTCGATCATCAATTTGAGTTAAAACTATGAAATTGAGTATACAACCTTCAATTTGTGTTCAACTTAAGCTCGAATATTTTTCGAATTGTTGAGAATTAATATAATATATAATTCGATATATTATATTCGATTGATTGATCCAGACATTCGAATATTAACCTAATTCAACCCATGTATTATATTTTTAAAAGTATATTCCGCTTTATTTTGTCAAAATGGAGCTAAAAGAGCTTTTTAGATGAAGTACATGGTATTAATATAATATTTTTTATAACAATAACTTTTGGCTAAAGTGATTTTGGGTATGTAATACATGGACACTTATAAATGAGAAGATGATACAGTTATCTAAAGTGTCAGTTATGACATGTGAGATTTAAAAATAAAAATTTAATAAAATATAAACAAAAACATAAATTTATAGTGGAAGATCAATAATATATTATATACTATAAATGTATTAAAATAATCACATGACTAATTGATTAAATTAAATATTTACTTAAAAAAATCAAGCAATTAATCCTAAAATTTTAAAATAAAAAATAATATAAAAATATAATATATATTATAGTAATAGACACTAGTATTATAGATCGGATATGGGAACTTGTATCCGATATATATAGAAACTTGAATTTTTAAAAAACGAAGTGTTAGAACAACCTAGACGTCTTTAGCCGAAAACGATTGGGGGTATTTATTCAAACCAAATTAGAATGAGGGTATTTTTGCATAATTCCTCATTATTTTGGACTCGCTGTTGAATGCTAAGGCAAAGAACAAGAAGTTGTACGCCACCTGGGGGCTTAATGAGGTACGATATTTGACTTTATGGTCAATTTTAGAATCTAGTTGATTTCTCCAGTGTTCTGTTGCAAGGGATGATTTTTTTGAGATATATAGTGTTTGTTGATCATTCTCTATTTGGCAATCCAGATTTGGAAAGGGGTTATTTGCAAAATAACTCATTTTGAAAAATTGATTTGTTGAATAACATGTTTTGATAAAATGTTGGCCAAATAAGATGTTTTCAAAAAACATTTGCTAAATAGTCAACGTTTATATATTTTTAATAAAAATATATTACTATATATATTAATGAAAAATATATAATAAATTATATTATAATATATTAAACAATATTTTTATATAGGTCTGGAATTTCGTACCGATCCGAAATTTTATACCGGTACAAAATATTAATTTTTTAAAAATTACTTTTCCGGATGACCTAGAAAAACCCGGGTTCCGATTCGAAACCCGGTATCGGTCCAAATACCGTTGTCACCCAATTTTCGTAGTACCGACCGATATGAAAATATTGATATTAAGATCGAATTGACTTTATAGAGTTTGAATTCAAAATATTTACGTTGTAAACATAATTAAAGTCATTTAATAATGTTATAGTCCCTTTTTAGGGGGTACCAACAGTCATCCGGTTCATTCAACGAATGAACTCGGTTCTGATTTCTTTAAAATGTGGAAGACGATCAAAAGCTAAAAACCAAAATAAATGCACGGCATTATATAGTGGAAACCCCAAGAACTGGGGTGAAAACCACTCGACTAAGAGCTGATTATGCTCTTAGCGTGCTCACTCATGAAATAAATCAAAGTTTATACAAGATAGACTAATGAAAATGACGAGACAAAGAAAGCGGTAAGAATCCGGCAGAGTAACAGCCTATTCTTCCGCGTCCAAAGGGTCCTGTTATTTCCTTCGTCTTGCCCTGTATTTATAGAGTCGCCGGCGAGTGTAATCCACGTCCTGTAACCGCCTCTGACAAGTTTGTTAGAGGTTGTTATCGCAGGATGTAAAACGAGGCTGGGACCGAGGCGTGGTCTGCGTGATCAGGCCCGAAGCATGATAAACGTGATAGGGCCCGAAGCGTGGAACGCGTGAGCCTGTAACCATTTTGTAACCGTTCGGACCGAACCCCGGAGCCAGCTGACAGATAACGCTTTTATTTACTAAGGTTATCTTCGGTCCTCTGTGTTGAACATCGGGCCGCTCTTCCTAAAAGTGTAAGTGGCTATAAGAGTTCGTTTTGATTATTTAAGTCGGCCCAACTGTTATCGGGCCTCACCCATTACAGGGTACCCGGTCCTAGAGTTCTCATCACTAGCCCCTCGGGCTTGATTGTCAATCGCAGAGGTGATACAAGGCCGATCACATGATGTTTATACATTCATGAGAACTGGGGACCGTACCTGTAGATAGTGAGAGTTCAGGGGACCGATCTTTGCCTTATTGCAGGGGTCGGTTATGCTTAAAATTTGCTAACATAGGTTTAAATTATCTTTTTACCCTCGATATTCTATAAATATTAATATCTCGGCCCGCGCCTCTTCATATTCGAAAGTTCAAGAGGCGTGATGAGTGCGATACGTACTATTACAGTTTTGGACAGTATTACGTGGCAGCGCACCATTGGTTGAGAGATCAATATTTAAATCGGGATTTTAGGCACTGTTTCTTCTCATCGTCATTTTTGCGAGAAAAAATTTGCAGTCAAGCTTTGTGCCCTCAACCGCTGTTTCGCCAAATCGCCTTTCAATCTTTTCTTTCTAAGGTAAACGCTTATGGCTCCTCGTAAAATGCGTTATCCCTCTATGTCTGAGTTGGACATTGAGGAATTTAGGTCTAGGTTTTCGATTCCAGCACATTACTCCATCTGGAAGGGACGGGAAGACATTCCCTGTTTCCTTCCGGCGGAGATGAATGTGCCGGCGTCCGCTATTCCAGTTAGCTATGCCTTTTTAAAGTGCGGGCTTCGCTTTCCGCTACATCCTTTTGTAGCGGCCGTGCTTAAAGAAATCCACTGCCCCACTTTTGCGTTATTCCCGGGCAGTTACGTATACATTATAGCGTTTATTTTTTATTGTTACCAAAAGAATCGGGCCCCAACCTTAGAACACTTCTTTAATCTGTTCTTGGTTGGGTCCCGAAAGGGAAAAGGTCTGTTGGGGTGTCGTAAGTTGTACTATATAGCGGTGCGCACCAAAGAGTGCGCAATTGTAGATAAAGAGGAGTCTCTTCATGCGTGGGAGGCTTGTTATGTNCTGGCAGAAAACGCTTTATTTCGTTAAGGTTATATTCGATCTTCTCGTTGAACATCGGGCCGCTCTTTCTTACGTGTGTAAATGGGCTGTAGAGGTTCGTTTTCACTATTTGAATTGGCCCAACGGTTGCTGAGTCTCACTCATCACAAGGTGCCAGATCCTAAAGTTCTCATCATTATCAATTTGCTCAATTTAATTTATGTTTGTTATGGTCCCTTTTTAGGGGGTACCAACAGTCGTCCGGTTCGTTCAACAAACGAACTCGGTTCTGATTTCTTTAAAATGTGGAAGACGATCAAAAGCTAAAAACCAAAATAAATGCACGGCAATATATAGTGGAAACCCCAAGAATTGGGGTGAAAACCACTCGACTAAGAGCTGATTATGCTCTTAGCCTGCTCACTAAGGAAATAAATCAAAGTTCATACAAGACAGACTAATAAAAATGACGAGACAAAGAAAGCGGTAAGAATTCGGCAGAGTAACAGCCTGTTCTTCCGCGTCCAAAGGGTCCTCTCTTTTCCTTCGTCTTGCCCTGTATTTATATAGTTGCTGGCGAGTGTAATCCACGTCCTGTAACCGCTTCTGACAAGTTTGTTAGAGGTTGTTATCGCAGGATGTAAAACGAGGCTGGGACCGATGCGTGGTCTGCGTGATCGGGCCCGAAGCATGATAAACGTGACAGGGCCCGAAGCGTGGAACGCGTGAGCCTGTAACCGTTTTGTAACTGTTCGGACCGAACCCCGGAACCAGCTGGCAGATAACGCTTTTGTTTACTAAGGTTATCTTCGGTCCTCTGTGTTGAACATCGGGCCGCTCTTCCTAAAGGTGTAAGTGGGCTGTAAGAGTTCGTTTTGATTATTTAAGTCGGCCCAACTGTTATCGGGCCTCACCCATTACAAGGTACCCAGTCGTAGAGTTCTCATCAGATAATATATCAAATTTGAAGAACTTAATTTGAGTTTTTTTGAATTGAGAGACCAAAACTAATATTTACCCTCATTATATATTCAATCGGGATGTTACAGTTTTGGACAGTATTACGTGGCAGCGCACCATTGGTTGAGAGATCAGTATTTAAATCGGGATTTTGTGCACTGTTTCTTCTCATCGTCATTTTTGCGAGAAAAAATTTGTAGTCAAGCTTTGTGCCCTCAACCGCTGTTTCGCCAAATCACCTTTCAATCTTTTCTTTCTAAGGTAAACGCTTATGGCTCCTCGTAAAATGCGTTATCCCTCTATGTCTGAGTTGGACATTGAGGAATTTAGGTCTAGGTTTTCGATTCCAGCACATTACTCCATTTGGAAGGGACGGGAAGACATTCCATGTTTCCTTCCGGCGGAGATGAATGTGCCGGCGTCCGCTATTCCAGTTAGCTATGCCTCTTTAAAGTGCGGGCTTCGTTTTCCGCTACATCCTTTTGTAGCGGCCGTGCTTAAAGAAATCCACTGCCCCACTTTTGCGTTATTCCCGGGCAGTTACGTATACATTATAGCGTTTATTTTTTATTGTTACCAACAGAATCGGGCCCCAACCCTAGAACACTTCTTTAATCTGTTCTTGGTTGGGTCCCGAAAGGGAAAAGGTCTGTTGGGGTGTCGTAAGTTGTACTATATAGCGGTGCGCACCAAAGAGTGCGCAATTGTAGATAAAGAGGAGTCTCTTCATGCGTGGGAGGCTTGTTATGTGTGGATGACAGTTCCGCAAGAGGATCTGTTGAAAGTATGGCCACGCATAACACACCCACGCATAGGGCAATTGGACCGAAGCAGGTTCAACCCCTCCCGCACGGACACCGCAAACACTCTTGCGTTGTTCCCCCCTCCCGAAGCACGCCTTAAGCGAATAGATCTGCTTCGGGAGAGAAGATTAATAGAGATAGGTGTTGCGGGTAGGACCGGAGCCCCAGCCCCGAAGGGGGTTTTATCTTCTAGCTCAGATTCAGATCCATCAGAAGGATCGGGTATGAGATAGTACTTGTGTTTTACTTAATCCTGATCCTTATGTATCCGTTTTGCAGATTCAACTGAGACGATGCCGAGCGCCCGCTTTAAACGTATGGCAGCTACTTCGGTCCGTCCTTCTGAGGGACAAAGGGAAGCATCGGGCGGCGCCGAAGCAAGTGAATCGGCAACGGGAGGCACGGTGGTCCCTTCGGGGTCAGGGAACCCCCCAGTCCAAACAACCAGCGCGGGCACATTGACCCTTCGCTGCACCGGGCAATCCTCAAGCGGAGAGGGGCCTGCCTTTCAGGTATTTGGAGTTGTAGAGGAGGTGATAAAGGCTCGGATTCGTTCTCTGAGCTTATCCAGCCTCTATCAAATCGGTAATAGTTCTTTTATTAACGCTAAGACTATTACTTTGTTGCTGCAGGGAGCCGTTCCCGTGGAGAAGGTTCTCCCCAGTCCTCAGCTTAAGCCGAACGTCTCCCTGCCGCCGGTCCCTTTGGGAAAAGGGAAGAGGGTGACCGAAGCAGAACCCTCGCGGGAGCCGAAGAGGCTGAAGAAGGGAGGTCGCGCTCCGGTCCCCAACAAGGGGATCGTTTTGAAGGAACCTGGGCAGAGCCCGAAGACTAACTCCGATTGGGGAGTTGCTTTGGATTTGTTGAACAGGTTCAGCAAGGGGAGGAAGTTGTCCTCCTGGCGGAGTGCCTTTGTGAAGGACTTCCGCCTTTTTGGGGAGCAGAACCCAGATAACGTCCAAACGTACGTATCTGGGGAAGATATCATGGAAAGCTTCATTAACCTCACATCTAAGGTAATTCTTAGTTAACCTAGAGGCCCGAAGCTTTATTCTTAACCATGTATTGTCTTTTGCAGATGTTGAGGAAAGTTTTTACAACGGCTATCACCATGGAGAAATACCAAGGTGATGGCGTTGTGTCCCAGAAAGTCCAAGAGCAACTTGACCTTGCGAAAAGGCAAGTTGAGATCAAGCACGGTGAATTGGTCACGGTACGGGAGGACCGTGACCGATTGGACAATGAGCTGCTAAGAGTAGGGACGGATGCCTCGCTCTTAGCAGATAAAGTCACTGAGCTAGAGAAGGTGGGGGAAGTAGCTCAGGGGCGAATAAACGATCTGGAGGCCAAGCTGCGGGCCAAAGATGAAGAAATCAACCAAGTCCAAGGTCGTCCCCAGGAGAAGAGGAATAAGCTGAACGAGCTTCTCCTTCGGGCCCAAGAAGAAAAAGCGGCCTTGGATGAGGAGTTGACGAGGGCCCGCACTTCATCTGAAGGTTCGGTTTGGGAGGCGGTCCTGGGGTTCGCTCAGTCCCCGTTGTTGTTCGCTTTAGCGGACAACATACATGGGGTTTACACTGCGAAGTATCTGGATAACATGCGAGAGCAGGTTATCCAGACGTTCGATCTTTCCCCTTCGGACGAGCGATGGAAGATGATTGAGCCACTGGAGAAGGATGGCAAGTTCCAGGTCATTCCAACTTTGGAAGAGTCTGTGCTAGAGGAGGACCCTTTCTTCTATCCTTTTGAAGAGATGGAGAAAACGGTCAACCAGAAGGTGGCTGATCAAGAAGAAGAGTTGAAGCAGAGGACCAAGAGGAGGGGCAGATTAGTTAGATATTACTTTGTATCTGTCATTCCTTTTGTTTAATATAAAATTTTCCTCCATTTTCCTTCAACTTTAGTTGTTTTAATTACCAGAGTGAACTGATATAACTAACTTCGGAATAAACTAACAAGTTTTAATTTCAACGAAGTAGTTCATCTTAACTTCAGAATAAACCAACAAGTATAAGATCGGGGACACTTACAGGTTGTCAACCATCGGTCCCAGACGTTATATTTAGTTTATTTACGTCAATTTTGATTGGATCAGTCGTTTTACATGGTGTATGGGTCACTCTTATTCCGTCCTTGGAATCATTACGTAATTGAATAGGCGTAGTTTGCGTTAATTATGAGCTTTTACAGGCTTTCGCCGAACCTTGGTTCTATAAAAGTCCCTTAGGTTTTACCGGTTAAGCTTGGCTCATAAAACGTCTTAAGTGAGGACCGATCTTACGTTTCGATATGCTGACTATCATTCCTTTCGTTGTAGCAGATTTCGCAGGTACAAAAGGCCATCCCTAAAGACTGAATGCCGTTGGAGGGAATATCTTAGTTCGTAATGAGTTCTGGGAGAATCACAACTCATCCATGGGGCTGGGCAAGTGCAGGAGCATCTGACTCGTCAGAGCGGTCACTGCAACTTGGGAACCTTGCGGACAAGAAGCTTCGGTCACCAGTCCAGATTCGTCCTAAGTTTACACAACNGCGAAGTATCTGGATAACATGCGAGAGCAGGTTATCCAGACGTTCGGGCTTTCCCCTTCGGACGAGCGATGGAAGATGATCGAGCCACTGGAGAAGGATGGCAAGTTCTAGGTCATTCCAACTTTGGAAGAGCCTGTGCTAGAGGAGGACCCTTTCTTCTATCTTTTTGAAGAGATTGAGAAAACGGTCAACCAGAAGGTGGCTGATCAAGAATAAGAGTTGAAGCGGCTCGCCGAACGGACCGAACCCCAGGAGCCCAAAGCAGAGGACCAAGAGGAGGGGCAGATTAGTTAGATATTACTTCGTATCTGCCATTCCTTTTGTTTAATCAAAAATTTTCCTCCATTTTCCTTCAACTTAAGTTGTTTTAATTACCAGAGTGAACTGATATAACTAACTTCGGAATAAACTAACAAGTTTTAATTTCAACGAAGTAGTTCATCTTAACTTCAGAATAAACCAACAAGTATAAGATCGGGGACACTTACAGGTTGTCAACCATCGGTCCCAGACGTTATATTTAGTTTATTTACGTCAATTTTGATTGGATCAGTCGTTTTACATGGTGTATGGGTCACTCTTATTCCGTCCTTGGAATCATTACGTAATTGAATATGCGTAGTTTGCGTTAATTATGAGCTTTTACAGGCTTTCGCCGAACCTTGGTTCTATTAAAGTCGCTTAGGTTTTACCGGTTAAGCATGGCTCATAAAACGTCTTAAGTGAGGACCATTCTTACGTTTCGATATGCAGACTATCATTCCTTTCGTTGTAGTAGATTTCGCAGGTACAAAAGGCCATCCCTAAAGACTGAATGCCGTTGGAGGGAATATCTTAGTTCGTAATGAGTTCTGGGAGAATCACGACTCATCCATGGGGCTGGGCAAGTGCAGGAGCATCTGACTCGTCAGAGCGGTCACTGCAACTTGGGAACCTTGCGGACAAGAAGCTTCGGTCACCAGTCCAGATTCGTCCTAAGCTTACACAACTCCAAGATCGGTCCATCATTCTATTAGAAATAGTGAACTTTTGTACTTACTAGTTTGCCACTTACGTTTAATGGAATGTCTTTTATTGAGTCAAACACATTAATCGAAAAATCATAAGATTTATCGCCTTAAATTCATGACATTCCAAGTTCGGGGGACCTCTATACCATCCAATGTTTCAAGTTTATACGCACCTGACTCCAATTTCGCCGATATGCGATACGGTCCCTCCCAATTTCTATCCAGCTTTCCAATATTCCTCTGCACCTTAATGCTTCTGAGGACGAGGTCGCCTTTAAAGAATTCCCTTGGGAGGACTCGTTTGTTATGGGCCCGTTCCATATTCCGCTGGTAAGCACGCATCCGTGCATAAACTGCATCTCTTTTTTCTTCGACCATCTCGAGGTCCAATAATCTCCTTTCACCGTTCATATGCTCGTCGTATTGAGATATCCGAGGTGATCGGATGGCAACCTCCACCGGGCTAACAGCTTCGGTCCCATACACCAATGAGAAAGGTGATTCCTAGGTTGTTGAGCGAGGTGTAGTTTGGTATGCCCATAGAACCTCGTAGATGTGTTCAGGCCATTTACCCCCAAAGTCTTCTAACTTGGTTTTTAATCCCTTCAGGATAACTTTGTTAGATACCTCCGTAAGTCCATTGGTCTGGGGATGGGCTACTGGTGAGAAATGCTGGATGATGCCCAATTTGGTGCATAAATCTCGTATGCTTCTTCCTCGGAACTGAGTCCCATTGTCAGATACGAGCGCTCGGGGAGTCCCGAAGCGGGTCACAATGTTTCGCCAGATAAAGTGCTTGACCACTTTTTCCGAGATGATGGCTACAGCTTCTGCCTCGATCCACTTCGAATATTATTCCACCGCTACTATGCAAAACTCTCTATGCCCTATGGAACGGGGAAAAGGTCCAAGGATGTCGATCTCCCACCTGTCGAAAGGACAAGGTAGTGGGTTGATCGATAGGGGAGCCCCAGGTAATTGCGGGAGTGGGGCGTGGTATTGACATATTGCACAACGCTTGGTGTATTGCTTGGCATCAGCAAGCAATGTTGGCCAAAAATACCCGGCTCTGATAATGCGGTGGTATAAGGATCGGGCCCCCGAATGGATGTCGCAAATACCTTCATGAACATANTGGGTTGTTAAGCGAGGTGTAGTTCGGTATGCCCATAGAACCTCGTAGATGTGTTCAGGCCATTTACCCCCAAAGTCTTCTAACTTGGTTTTTAATCCCTTCAGGATAACTTTGTTAGATACCTCCGTAAGTCCATTGGTCTGGGGATGGGCTACTGATGAGAAATGCTGGATGATGCCCAATTTGGTGCATAAATCTCGTATGCTTCTTCCTCGGAACTGAGTCCCATTGTCCGATATGAGCGCTCGGGGAGCCCCGAAGCGGCTCACAATGTTTCGCCAGATAAAGTGGTTGTCCACTTTTTCCGAGATGATGGCTACAGCTTCTGCCTCGATCCACTTCGAATAATATTCCACCCAACTATGCAGAACTTTCTCTGTCCTATGGATCGGGGAAAAGGTCCGAGGATGTCGATCCCCCACCTGTCGAAAGGACAAGGTAGTGGGGTGATCGATAAGGGAACCCCAGGTAATTGCGGGAGTGGGGCGTGGTATTGACATATTGCACAACGCTTGGTGTATTGTTTGGCATCAGCAAGCAATGTTGGCCAAAAATACCCGACTCTGATAATGCGGTGGTATAAGGATCGGGTCCCCGAATGGATGCCGCAAATACCTTCATGAACATAAATCATGACGGCTTCTGCCTCAATAGGAGATAAACAACGTAGAAGCGGGCCCTCAAAGCTCTTTTTAAACAATCGTCCGTCAACTAAGGTGAATCTTTTAGCCCGGACCTCTATTTTTCTGGCTTCAGATTTATCTTCAGGGAGATATCCGTTTGAGAAATATTTGATAAAGGAGTAAATCCAATTGGGTTCTCCTGGAGATTGCGTAGCATCAATATTCAAGCCCTGGAGTTCGTGACATAGAGCCTCGATTTCTTCAATAGATTATTCGGTCACTGGGATCTCGACCGATGGTCGGTCCTGAATATGGACCGAAATAGTGCTTGGCTCTATGTCAGGTATGCCCGAAGCCAATCTAGCCAGTGCGTCGGCAACCTTGTTCTGCTCTCGTGGCACATGGTCTAGCGAGAACTCACTGAACATCTTAGATAGCTCCAGAACTTTGGCGCAATATAACTTCATCATCGGATCATGAGTTTCGAATCTCCCTGCGAATTGTTCGACTACTAACTTCGAGTCTGAGAACATTCGCACTCTGCTAACTCCCATTTTGCGAGCAAGGGCCATTCCTGATAATACTGCCTCATATTCCACCACGTTATTTGTTCCAGCAAAGGAGAATTTAACTGCGGAATGAATAAGGTCACCTTGTACCGTTGTTAAGGTAATGCCCGCTCCTCTTCCTCCGAAGGTTGATCCATCTACGTGGATCGTCCATCGATCATCCTCTTGGTTGAGATAAATGGCCGATCGGGTCATTTCAACCACAAAATCGGCGAGAACCTGAGCCTTGATCGCCCTTCGGGGCAGGAATTCCAGATACATAGCACTGAGTTTAATCGCCCATTTTGCCAATCTCTCATTCAAATCCTTTTGCTTAAGTAGCACTTTCAGAGGTTGATCCGTGTAAACATAGACCGTTCGTCCTTCGAAATAATGCTTGAGCTTGGAAACAGCTTTTTTCAAGGCTAGCATGAATTTTTCCAAGGTGGAGTACTTGGTTTCAGCAGATACTAGAGAGTGGCTGACATAATAGACAGGTCTGTGAATATCATCACGTATGGTTACTAGAGCTGGCACACGGCAACTTCGGATACCGCAAGATATAGTCCCAAAGGTTCGTCACAAGTCGGACTTACCATCACCGGGGGAGTGCTTAAATAAGTCTTCAGCTCAGAGAAGGCCCGATCGCATTCTTCGGTCCAATCCATATGACTTGCTCTTCTTAGCAATCTGGAAAAGGGTAAGGCCCGATCTGTGGATTTCGAAATAAACCTGCTCAATGCGGCTAGTCGGCCAGTGAGCCTTTGAAACTCTCTCTTATTTCTCGGAGGTTGCATATCAATGATAGCTTGTACCTTTTCAGGATTAACCACTATGCCTTTCTCTGAAACATAATATCCTAAAAATTTTCCACTTCGGATACCGAAGCAGCATTTGTTCGGATTTAGTTTAAGCTTATATTTTCGGCATACTTCGAAACAACGAGACAAATAAGAAAGATGGTCTTCATCATTCATAGACTTAACAATCATATCGTCAACATACACTTCCATCATGTGGCCAATTAATTCTCTAAAGATTCTGTTGACCAACCTCTGGTATGTTGCTCCAGCATTTTTGAGACCGAAGGGCATAACCACATAGCAATAAACCCCATCTTCGGTCATGAATGATGATTTCTTCTGATCTTCCTCAGCCAATAAGATCTGGTGATATCCAGAATAAGCATCCATGGTACTCATCATGGTGCTTCCAGCAACAGCATCCACCAGTCGATCGATGTGCAGCAGAGGGAAAGGATCTGATTCACAGCTTTTGTTTACATCGGTAAAATCGATGCACATTCGCCATTTCTCGTCTGGCTTGGAAACCACTACTGGGTTTGCAACCCATTCAGTATAGTGGATTTCACGGATAAATCCCGACCTCAGTAACTTGTTCACTTCAGCCCGGATGATCTCAATTTTTTCAGAAGAGTAACGTCTTCTTTTCTGCCTGACATGCTTCGTTCCAGGCTCAGTATTGATCCGATGTTCACTATCGGATCGGTCAATCCCCGGCACATCATTCGGGGTCCAGAAAAATATATCCACGTGGCTTCTCAGCAGGTGGATCAGTTCTCTTTCGAAGTCAGGGGCTAAATGAGCCCCGATGTGAGTTGTCTTGGTTGAGTCATCCTCAACCAGATTAATCAATTTGAACCCCACGGGTTCCATCGCTTGCCTCGGGTGCGGAAGCTCTTCCAGCAAATCCACCCGAGCCTTCTTCATCGGTGCCAACGTTCGGCACGAGCTCATGTAGCATTGTCTAGCTACTTTCTGATCCCCCTTAACAGAAATAACTCCATGGATGGAGGGGAACTTGAGCATCATATGATAAGTAGAAGGGACTGCTTCAAACTTGCTCAGGCCGGTCCGTCCAATAATAACGTTGTAAGCCAAGTCGACTTCAACGATAATGAATTCCAAATCTTCAGA
>RWGZ01001097.1:30895-115135 GCA_009725065.1 Utricularia reniformis
ATCATCTTCCATCGCTCGTCCGAAGGGGAAAGCCCGAACATCTTGATAACCTGCTCTCGCATGTTATTAAGATACTTCGAAGTATAAACCCCGTGTATGTTATCCGCTAAAGCGAATAACAAAGGGGACTGAGCGAACCTCAGAACCGGTTCCCGGACCGAACTTTCGGCCGAAGTACGGGCCCTTGTCAACTCTTCCTCCAAGGTCGTCTTCTCTTCCTGGGTCCGATGGAGAAGCTCATTCAGCTTATTCCTCTTCTCCTGGGCCCGACCTTGGACTTCGTTGATTTCCGTCTCTTTGGCCCGCAGCTTGGCCTCCAGGTCGGCAATACGTCCCTGAGCTGTTTGCCCCTTCTTCTCCAGCTCAGAGACCTTGTCAGCTAAGAGTGAGATCTCCGTCCCGGCTCTTAGCAACTCATTGTCAAGTCGGTCACGGTCCTCCCGTACCGTGACCAACTCAGTATGCTTTATTTCAACTTGCCTTTTTGCAAGGTCAATTTGATCTTGGACTTGTTGGGATACAACGCTACCACCCTGGTTCTTCTCCACGGTGATAGCAGTTGTGAAAGATTTCCTCAACATCAGCATAAGACAACGTATTCTTAAGTAAAAGTTTGGGCTTTCATGTCAAGTGAAAATTACCTTAGTCGTGAGGTCGAGGAAGCCTTCCATGATATCTTCCCCAGTCACGTCCGCCTGGACGTTCTCTGGGTTCTGCTCTCCATAAAGGCGGAAGTCCTTTAGGAAAGCAGTCCTCCAGGAGGTAAGCTTCATCCCCTTACTGAACCTGTCCAGCAGGCCCAAAGCAACTCCCAGTCGGAGTTGGTCTTCGGGCCCGATCCAGACTCCTTCAAAACTATCCCCTTAGTGGGGACCGGAACACCGTCCCCCTTTCTCAGCCTCTTCAGCTCCTGCGGGGCTTCCGCTTCGGTCGCCCTTTTCCCTTTCCCTAAGGGGACCGGCGGCAGGGAGACGTTCACATTGAGCTGAGGACCGAGGAAAACCTTCTCCACGGGAACGGCTCCCTACAGCAACAAAGTAATAGTTTTAGCACTAATGAAGGAGGCATTACCGATTTGATAGAGGCTGGATAAGCTCAATGAACGAATCTGATCATTTATCACCTCCTCTACCACATCAAATACCCGAAACGTAGGCCCGTCCCCATAAGAAGACTGCCCTGTGCAGCGAAGGGTCAGCGTGCCCACGCCGGTTGTTTGGATCGGGGGGTCCCCGGACCCTGAAGGGACCAGCTTACCCCCCGTTGCTGATTCGCTTCCTTCGGCGCTGCCCGATGCTTCCCTTTGTCCCTCAGAAGGACTGACCGAAGCAGCTGCCATGCGTTTAAAGCGCGAGCTCGGCATTTTCTCAGTTGAATCTGGAAAACAAATACATAAGGATCAGAAAATATTAAAATATAAACACTACATCATACTCGATCCTTCTGATGGATCTGAACTAGAAAAAACCCCCTTCGGGGCTGGGGCTTCGGTCCTACCCGCAACACCTATTTCTATCAACCTTTTCTACCGAAGCAGATCTATTCGCCTAAGGCGTGCTTCGGGAGGGGGGAACATCGCAAACGTGTTTGCGGTGTCCGTGCGGGAGGGGTTGAACCTACTTCGGTCCAACTGACCTATGCGTGGGTGGGTTAAACGCGGCCATACTTTCAACAGATCCTCTTGATGGACTGTTATCCAAACATAGCTGGCCTCCCACGCATGGAGAGATTCCTCTTTATCTACAATTGCGTACTTTTTGGTGCACACCGATATATAGTATATCTTGCGGCAACCCAACAGACCATTCCCCTTTCGGGATCCCACCAAGAACAAATTAAAGAATTGTTCTAGGGTCGGGGCCCGATTCTGTTGGTAACAAAGAAAATAAACGCTACTATATACACATAACTGCCCGGGAACAACGCAAAAGTGTGGCAGTGAATCTCCTTAAGCACGGCCGCTACATAGGGATGCAGGGGAAAACGAAGCCCGCACTTAAGAGAGGTGTAACTGACCGGAATGGCCGATGCCGTCACATTCATTTCCGCCGGAAGGCAACAGGGAATATCTTCCCGTCCCTTCCAGATAGAGTAATGTGCCGGAATTGAAAACCAAAACCTAAACTCCACAATGTCCAACTCAGACATAGAAGGGTAACGCATTTTGTGGGGAGCTATAAGTGTATACCTTAGGAAAAACGGATTGAAAAAGGGGTTGGATGAAAAATCGATTGAGGGCACAAAGAACTTGCTGCAATTTCTCCTTCGCGATAATGACGATGAGGAGAAACAGTGCCCAGAATCCCGATTTAAATATTAATCTCCCAGCCAATGGTGAGCCGCCACGTAATACTGCCCAAAACAGCGACTGTACGGGGCGCACTCATCACGCCTCTTGAACTGTCGAATGTGAAGAGGCGCGGGTCTAGATATTAATATTTAAATAATAACGAAGATAAAAATATAACTTAAATATACGTTATTAAGTTTTAAACGTAATTGGCTCATACACTAAGGAAAAGATCGATCCCCTGGACTCTCACTGTCTACAGGTACTGTTTCTTGTTCTCATGAATGTGCAAACATCATGTGATCGGCCTTGTATCACCTCTGCGATTGACAATCAAGCCCGATGGGCTAGTGATGAGAACTTTAGGATCGGGTACCTGGTGGTGGGTAAGTCCCAGCAACCGTTGGGCCGATTCCAATAGTGAAAACGAATTCCTACAACCCATTTACACACTTAAGAAAGAGCGTCTGATGTTCAACGAGAGGACCGAAGCTAACCTTAACGAAATAAAGCGTTTTCTGCCAGCTGGCACCTGGGTTCGGTCCGAACGGTTACAGAACGGTCACAACTCACGTTTTCCACGCTTCGGGCCTTCCCACGTTTACCACGCTTCGGGCCCGATCACGCAGGCCACGCCTCGGTCCCGACCTCGTTTTACATCCCGCGATAACAACCTCTAACAAACCTGTCAGAGGCGGTTACGGAGCGTGATTTACACACGCTATGAACTCTATAAATACAGGGCAAGACGACGGAAATAGCAGGACCCTTTGGACGCGGAAGAACAGGCTGTTACCCTGCCGGAATTCTTACCGCTTTCTTTATCTTGTCATTTTCATTAGCCTCTCTTGTATTGACTATGAGTTATTTCATTATTGAACATGCTAAGAGCATAATCTGCTCTTAGTCGAGTGATTTTCACCCCAATTCCTGGGGTTTCCACTATATATCGCCGTGCACTTATTTTATTTCCAGCTTTTGATCGTCTTCCATATCTAAAATAAATTAGAACCGAGTTCGTTTGTTGAACGAACCAGACGACTGTTGGTACCCCTTAAAAAGGGACCACAACAGTTTGGCGCCGTCCGTGGGGACGATTCTCTAATCCCATTTGAGTTTTCTTCTAATGATAGGATAATCAAAGGCATGGCGACTAGAACTCCGACAAATAATAGTGACGTGCTTCCCGACAGTCTTCCAGCACCAACATTCACTTTACAGGATTTGGAAGCTGTCGTTAGGAAGGTGGTACTGGAAATTACGTCGGAGAAAAGTGGAACAGAACCACCGGCTGTATCCAGCCCTGTTCCCAGAAGCAGAGGATAGGAGAGTGATCCTGACGAACGCAGTACTGATGAAGAGGAAATCATCAGGCGTGGCGTCACAACGAGGAGGCCTAAATATCGATCTACTTCTCCCCCTGCGGCCAGAGCTCTAACTCTCGCTCCTAGAAATGACCAGGAGCAGATGCAGCGACGAATAGATGAGCTCACCAGGGAGTTGGAGAATATGCGTGCATTGAAGGATTGCGAACCGAATCTGGGACTCAATTCTGGTTTATTTAACAGGGCCATGGAGGCTCCTATCAGGCGAAGTAAGGATGACGATTGGTGGCATAATTTACATGTTGTTCAAACGTCATCCAAGCAATCTGAAGGCGTATCAGCCGCCTTAAGAGATTTGATGCTCCCCTTTTCTGAGGAAATCTGGGCAGCAGTCCCAGATCGGCATTATCGCAACCCCGAGGGGTTGCCGACATTTCGCGGCGATGGTGATCCGATCGATCATGTCGCTGATTTCGAGTAACATATGGGAACGGTTCGGGCCTCTGATTCGCTAAAGTGCCGCATCTTCGCGGCAGGATTACAAGGCGATGCCCGAACATGGTTCAAAAATCTGCCGGCCCGATCCATACAGTCGTATGGCGGGTTTATTTTGGTTTTCTCAGAGCAATTCGCTGCAAATGTAGGACCACCTCGAAGCAGGCAGGAACTATATCAGCTAAAATATATCCCGGCAAAAATGAGTCTTCGGTCCTTTATGGAAAAATTCAACAGGACCGCCCGGGGCATCAAACTCGAGCTCCGGGATAAAATCGATATTCTACAGCAGGTCTTAGGACCGTGCGGCCGTTCGGCCAGTTTGGTGAAGAGCCCACCATCTACCTTGGGAAAATTTCTTCAGAAAATCAACAAGTATATTAAGGTAGATGAAGCGCTGGGGCTTGGTTATCGGAAGCCTAGCGGGAATTCTGAGCCCGCANTGGCCATACTTTCAACAGATCCTCTTGCGGAACTGTCATCCACACATAACAAGCCTCCCACGCATGAAGAGACTCCTCTTTATCTACAATTCCGCACTCTTTGGTGCGCACCGCTATATAGTACAACTTACGACACCCCAACAGACCTTTTCCCTTTCGGGACCCAACCAAGAACAGATTAAAGAAGTGATCTAAGGTTGGGGCCCGATTCTGTTGGTAACAATAAAAAATAAACGCTATAATGTATACGTAACTGCCCGGGAATAACGCAAAAGTGGGGCAGTGGATTTCTTTAAGCACGACCGCTACAAAAGGATGTAGCGGAAAACGAACCCCGCACTTTAAAGAGGCATAGCTAACTGGAATAGCGGACTCCGGCACATTCATCTCCGCCGGAAGGAAACAGGGAATGTCTTCCCGTCCCTTCCAGATGGAGTAATGTGCTGGAATCGAAAACCTAGACCTAAATTCCTCAATGTCCAACTCAGACATAGAGGGATAACGCATTTTACGAGGAGTCATAATCGTTTACCTTAGAAAGAAAAGATTGAAAGGCGATTTGACGAAACAGCAGTTGATGGCACGAAGCTTGACTGCAAATTTTTTCTCGCAAAAATGACGATGAGAAGAAACAGTGCCCAAAATCCCGATTGAAATATTGATCTCTCAACCAATGGTGCGCTGCCACGTAATACTGTCCAAAACTGTAATAGTACGGACCGCACTCATCACGCCCCTTGAACTTTCGAATATGAAGAGGCGCGGGCCGAGATATTAATATTTAAAGAATATCAAGGGTAAAAAGATAATTTAAACCTATGTTAGCAAATTTTAAGCATAACCGACCCCTGCACTAAGGCAAAGATCGGTCCCCTGGACTCTCACTATTTACAGGTATGGTCCCCAGTTCTCATGAATGTATAAACATCATGTGATCGGCCTTGTATCACCTCTGCGATTGGCAATCAAGCCCGAGGGGCTAGTGATGAGAACTCTAGGACCGGGTACCCTGTAATGGGTGAGGCCCGATAACAGTTGGGCCGACTTAAATAATCAAAACGAACTCTTATAGCCCACTTACACCTTTAGGAAGAGCGGCCCGATGTTCAACACAGAGGACCGAAGATAACCTTAGTAAATAAAAGCGTTATCTGCCAGCTGGCTCCGGGGTTCGGTCCGAACGGTTACAAAACGGTTACAGGCTCACGCGTTCCACGCTTCGGGCCCTATCACGTTTATCATGCTTCGGGCCCGATCACGCAGACCACGCCTCGGTCCCAGCCTCGTTTTACATCCTGCGATAACAACCTCTAACAAACTTGTCAGAGGCGGTTACAAGACGTGGATTACACTCGCCGGCGACTCTATAAATACAGGGCAAGACGAAGGAAATAACAGGACCCATTGGACGCGGAAGAACAGTCTGTTGTCATGCCGGATTCTTACCGCTTTCTTTGTCTCGTCATTTTCATTAGCCTATCTTGTATGAACTTTGATTTATTTCATTAGTGAGCAGGCCAAGAGCATAATCAACTCTTGGTCGAGTGGTTTTCACCTCAGTTCACGGGGTTTCCTCTATATACTGCCGTGCATTTATTTTGGTTTTTAGCTTTTGATCGTCTTCCACATTTTAAAGAAATCAGAACCGAGTTCATTCGTTGAATGAACCGGATGACTGTTGGTACCCCCTAAAAAGGGACTATAACATCAATATAATCAAATCACTTTTCATTGGGTCAAACAAATTAAAATTCAAATTTACATTCATCCATAATACTTAAAACATCGATCATCCTTGAAGTCAACTTGGCTTACAACGCTATCATCGGACGGATCGGCCTCAATAAGTTCGAGGCGGTCCCTTCTACTTATCACATGATGCTCAAATTTCCCTCCATACATGGGGTTATTTATGTTAAGGGGGATCTGAAAGTAGCTAGGCAATGCTACATGAGCTCGTGCCGAACTTTGGCACTGGTTAAAAGGGCCCGGGTGGATCTGCTGGAAGAGTTGCCGCACCCGAGGCAAGCAATGGAACCCGTAGGGTTCAAATTGATCAACCTGATTGAGGATGACTCAACCAAGACAACTCGCATCGGGGCATATCTAGTCCCTGACTTTGAAAATGAACTGATCCACCTGCTGAGAAGGCACGTGGATATATTCGCATGGACCCCGGACGATGTTCCGGGGATTGACCGATCCGATAGTGAGCATCGGATCAACACTGAGCCAGGAACGAAGCCTGTTAGGCAGAAAATGAGACGCTATTCTCCTGAGAAGATCGAGATTATCCGTGCTGAAGTGAATAAACTGCTACGTCGGGATTCATCAGAGAAATCCACTATACTGAATGAGTTGCAAACCTAGTGGTGGTTTCCAAACCGGACGGGAAATGGCGAATGTGCATCAATTTTACCGATGTTTACAAAAGCTGTGAGTCAGACCCTTTCCCATTGCCGCACATCGACCGACTGGTAGATGCTGTTTTTAGTAGCACCATGATGAGTACCATGGATGCTTATTCTGGATAACATTAGATCTTCTTGGCTGAGGAAGATCATAAGAAATCATCATTCATGACCGAAGATGGGGTTTTCTGTTATGTGGTTATGTCATTCAGTCTAAAAAATGCAGGAGCAACATACCAAAGGTTGGTCAACAAAATCTTTAGAGAATTGATTGGTCATATGATGGAAGTGTATGTTGACGATATGATTGTAAAATCTATGAATGATGAAGACCACATTTCTTATTTGTCTCGTTGTTTCGAAGTATGCCGAAAATATAAGCTCAAACTAAATCCAAACAAATGCTGCTTCGGGATCCGAAGTGGAAAATTCTTAGGATATTATGTTTCAGAGAAAGACATAGAGGTTAACCCTGAAAAGGTGCATACTATCATTGATATGCAACCTCCGAGAAACAAAAGAGAGTTTCAAAGGCTTACTGGCCGGCTAGCTGCACTGAGCAGGTTTATTTCGAAATCCACATACCGGGCCTTACCTTTTTTCAGAGTGCTAAGAAAAGCAAACCATCTAGATTGGACCGAAGAATTCGATCGGGCCTTCTCCGAGCTAAAGACTTATTTAAGCACTCCCCCGGTGATGGTAAGTCCGACTTGTGATGAGCCATTGGGGTTATATCTGGCGGTATCAGAAGTTGCCGTCAGCGCAGCTCTGGTAACCATACGAGACGACATTCATAGACCGGTTTATTATGTCAGCCATTCGCTGGTATCTGCTGAAACCAGATATTCCACTTTGGAGAAATTCATGCTAGCGTTGAAAAAAGTTGTATCCAAGTTGAAACATTATTTTGAAGGCCGAACGGTCTATGTCTATACGGATCAACCTCTGAAAGTGCTCCTTAAACAGAAGGATTTGAACGAGAGACTGGCAAAATGGGCTATCAAACTCAGTGCTATGTATCTGGAATTCTTGCCCCGAAGGGCAATCAAAGCCCAGGTTCTAGCCGATTTTGTGGTTGAAATGACCCGATCGGCCATTTATCTTAACCAAGAGGATGATCGATGGACGATCCATGTAGATGGGTCAACCTTCAGGGGAAGAGGAGCGGGCATTACCCTGACAACGGTACAAGGTGATCTTATCCATTCCACAGTCAAATTTTCCTTTGCTGGAACAAATAATGTGGTAGAATATGAGGCAGTATTGTCAGGAATGACCTTGGCTCGAAAAATGGGAGTTAGCAGAGTGCGAATGTTCTCAGACTCGAAGTTAGTAGTGGAACAGTTCGCAGGGAGATTTGAGACTCATGATCCGATAATGAGGTTATATTGCGCCAAAGTCCTGGAAATATCCAAAAAATTCAGTGAGTTCTCTCTTGACCATGTGCCACGAGAGCAAAATAAGGTTGCCGACGCACTCGCCAGGTTGGCCTCATGCATACCTGACATAGAGCCGAGCACTATTTCGGTCCATATTCAGGACCGACCTTCGGTCGAGATTCTAGTGACCGAACAGTGTATTGAAGAGATCGGGGCTCTATGCCATGAACTCCAGGGCTTGAATATTGATGCTACTGAATCTCCAGGAGAACCCAATTGGATGGACTCATTTATTAAATACCTCTCAAATGGTTATCTCCCTGAAGATAAGTCCGAAGCCAGGAAAATAGAGGTCCGGGCTAAGAGATTTACCTTAGTCGATGGACGCTTGTTTAAAAAGAGTTTTGAAGGCCCGCTTCTGCGCTGCTTATCTCCTATTGAGGCTGAAGCCGTCATGATTTATGTTCATGAGGGGATATGCGGCATTCATTCAGGGGCTCGATCTTTGTATCACCGCATCATCAGAGCTGAATACTTTTGGCCAACACTGCTTGCTGATGCCAAGCAATATACTAAACGTTGTGCCATATGCCAATACCATGCTCCACTCCCGCAATTGTCTGGGGCTTCTTTATCGATCAGCCCATTGCCTTGTCCGTTTGACAGATGGGGGATCGATATCCTCGGGCCTTTTCCTCGGTCAATAGGGCAAAGAAAATTTTGTATTGTAGCGGTGGAATATTACTTGAAATGAATTGAAGCCGAAGCAGTAGCCATCATCTCAGAGAAAGTGGTCAAGCACTTTATATGGGGAAATATTGTGAGCCGCTTCGGGATTCCCCGAGCACTTGTATCTGAAAATGGGACTCAGTTCCGCGGAAAGAGCATACGGGATCTATGCACCAAGTTGGGCATCGCCCAACATTTCTCATCAATGGCTCATCCCCAAACTAACGGACTTACGGAGGTATCTAACAAGGTTATCCTGAAGGGATTGAAAACCAAGTTAGAAGATTTTGGAGGTAAATGGCCGGAACACATCTATGAGGTCCTATGGGCGTACCGAACTACAACTCGCTCAACAACCCAGGAATCACCATTCTCATTGGTGTATGGGACCGAAGCTGTTAGCCCGGTGGAGGTTGTCATCCGATCACCTCGGATCTCTCAATACGATGAGCATATGAATGGTGAAAGGAGATCATTGGACCTCGAGATGATCGAAGAAAAGAGAGATGCAATTTATGCACGGATGCGTGCTTATCAGCGAACTATGGAACGGGCCCACAACAAGCGAGTCCTCCCAAGATAATTCTTTGAAGGCGATCTCGTCCTCAGAAGCATTAAAGTGCAGAGAAACGTTGGAAAGCTGGACAGAAATTGGGAGGGACCATATCGAGTATCAAAGAAATTGGAATCAGGTGCGTATAAACTTGAAACATTGGATGGTATAGAGGTCCCCCGAACTTGGAATGTCATGAATTTAAGGCGATATTTCTTGTGAATCTTCGATTAATGTATTTGACTCAATGAAATACATTCTCTTAAACGCAAGGAGAAAACAAGTAACTACAAATACAAACTATTTCTAATGGAATGATGGACCGATCTTGAAGTTGGGTGGCTTAGGACGAATCTGGACTGGTGACCGAAGCTTCTTGTCCGCAAGGCTCCCAAGTTGTAGTGACCGCTCTGACGAGTCAGATGCTCCTGCACTTGCCCAGCCCCATGGATGAGTTGTGATTCTCCCAGAACTCATTACGAACTAAAACACTCCCTTCAACGACATTCAGTCTTTAGGAATGGCCCTTTGTACCTATGACATCTGCAACGACAAAATGAATGGCAGTCAGAATATCGAAACATAAGATCGGTCCTAACTTAAGACGTATTATGAGCAAAAGCTTGGCCGACAAAACCTAAGGGACTTTATTAGAACCAAGGTTCGGCCGAAGCTCTTTAAGACTCATACTAAACGCAGACTACGCCTATCCAGTCAAGTATTGACTTCAAGGACGGATAAGAGTGACCCATACACAATGTAAAACGACCGATCCAATCAGAATTGATATGAATAAACCAAACATAACGTCTGGGACAGATGGTTAACTACCTGTGAGTGTCCCCGATCTTACACTTGGTGATTAAAACAACTTCGTTAACATAAGACTTATTAGTTTGTTAAGAAGTTCGTTATATTACTTCGTTCTGGCAATTAAAAGAACAATAATTGAATGGAACAAGTTATATTGAAGATGAGAAATAAGGCAGATACAAAGTATGAGTTAAATTTAGCTAATCTGCCCCTCTTCTTTGTCTTCAATCTCCGGCTCCTGCGGTTCGGTCCGGGCCTTGAGCTGCTTCAGTTCTTCTTCCTGATCGGCCACCTTTTGGTTGACCGCTCTCTCCATCTCTTCAAAGAGGTAGAAGAAAGGGTCCTCTTCCAAAACAAGTTCTTCCAAAGTTGGAATAACCTGAAACTTGCCATCTTTCTCAAGTGGCTCTATCATCTTCCATCGCTCGTCCGAAGGGGAAAGCCCGAACTGCTGAATAACTTGCTCGCGCATGTTATCCAAGTACTTGGCAGTGTAAACCCCATGTTATCCAAGTACTTTATCAGCCAAGAGTGAGACCTCCGTCCCGGCTCTTAGCAACTCATTGTCAAGTCGGTCACGGTCCTCCCGTACAGTGACCAACTCAGTATGTTTGATCTCAACTTGCCTTTTTGTAAGGTCAAGTTGATCTTGGACTTGTTGGGATACAACGCTACCACCCTGGTTCTTCTCCACGGTGATAGCAGTTGTGAAAGCTTTCCTCAACATCTGCATAAGATAACATATTCTTAAGTGAAAGTTCGGGCTTTCATGTCAAGTAAAAATTACCTTAGTGGTGAGGTCGATGAAGCCTTCCATAATCTCTTCCCCAGATACGTCCGCCTGGACGTTCTCTAGGTTCTGCTCTCCGTAAAGGCGGAAGTCCTTTAGGAAAGCGCTCCTCTAGGAGATCAGCTTCCTCCCCTTACTGAACCTGTCCAGCAGGCCCAGAGCAACTTCCCAGTCGGAGTTAATCTTCGGGCCCGATCCAAGCTCCTTCAAAACGATCTCCTTATTGGGGACCGGAGCGCTGTCCCCCATTCTCAGCCTTTTCAACTTCTGCGGGGCTTCCGTTTCGGTCGCCCTTTTCCCTTTCTTTTCCTAAGGGGACCGGCGGCAGGGAGACGTTCACCTTAAGTTGAGGACCTGGGAGAATCTTCTCCACGGGAACGGCTCCCTGCAGCAATAAAGCAATAGTTTTAGTACTAACAAAGGAGG
The DNA here is from genome assembly GCA_009725065.1 of Utricularia reniformis. Lineage (NCBI taxonomy): Eukaryota > Viridiplantae > Streptophyta > Magnoliopsida > Lamiales > Lentibulariaceae > Utricularia > Utricularia reniformis. Next base: position 42,550 of record RWGZ01001097.1, read on the forward strand.
CATTTCCGATTTGATAGAGGCTGGATAAGCTCAAAGAACGAATCCGAGTCTTTATCACCTCCTCTACCACTCCAAATACCCGAAACGCTGGCCCATCTCCAGTTGAAGGTTGCCCTGTGCAGCGAAGGGTCAGCGTGCCCTCGTCGGTTGTTTGGATCGGGGGGTTCCCGGTCCCCGAAGGGACCAGCGTACCCCCCGTTGCTGATTCGCTCCCCTCAGCGCTGCCCGATGCTTCACGTTGTCCTTCAGAAGGACGGACCGAAGCAGCTGCCATGCGTTTGAAGCGAGAGCTCGGCATTGTCTCAGTCGAATCTGCAAAACAAATACATAAGGATCAGGAAAGTATAAACTAAAAACACTACTTCATACCTGATCCTTCTAATGGATCTGAACTAGAGAACACCCCCTTCGGGGCTGGGGCTCCGGCCCTACCCGCAACACCTATTTCTATTAATTTTTTCTCCCGAAGCAGATCTATTCTCCTAAGGCGTGCTTCGGGAGGGGGGAACATCGCAAGCGTATTTGCGGTGTCCGTGCGGGAGGGGTTGAACATACTTCGGTCCAACTGACCTATGCGTAGGTGGGTTAGGCGCGGCCATACTTTCAACAGATCCTCTTTGGGGACTGTTATCCACACATAGCAGGTCTCCCACGCATGGAGAGACTCTTATTTGTCTACAATTGCGCACTCTTTGGTGCACACCGCTATATAATACAACTTTCGGCTACCTAACAGACCCTTCCCCTTTCGGGATCCTACCAAGAACAGGTTAAAGAAGTGTTCTAGGGTCGGAGCCCGATTCTGTTGGTAACAATAAAAAATAAACGCTATTATATACACATAACTGCCCGGGAACAACGCAAAAGTGGGGCAGTGAATCTCCTTAAGCACGGCCGCTACAAAGGGATGTAGCCGAAAACGAAGCCCGCACTTTAGAGAGGCGTAACTGACCGGAATGGCCGATGCCGGCATATTCATTTCCGCCGGAAGGAAACATGGAATATCTTCCTGCCCCTTCTAGATAGAATAATGCGTCGGAATCAAAAACCTAGACCTAAACTCCTCAATATCCAACTGAGACATGGAAGGGTATCGCATTTTATGAGGAGCCATAAGTGTATACCTTAGAGAAACTGAATTGAAAGGGGTTGAACGTGGAATGGATTGAGGGCATAAAAAGTCGATTCTGCAGTTTCTCCTTCGCGATAATGACGATGAGGAGAAACAGTGCTCGAAATCCCGATTTAAATATTAATCTCCCAACCAATGGTGAGCCGCCACGTAATACCCATTATTCCCGATTTAAATATTAATCTCCCAGCCAATAATTAATGGGCAAGACCCATTAATTATTGGGCTAATTCAAATTGCGGGAACGAATTCCTGTAGCCCATTTGCACATTTGAGGAAAAGCGGCCCGATGTTTAACGAGAGGACCGAAGATAACCTTAGGCGAAATAAAGCGCTTTCTGGTAACTGACTCCTTGGTTGGTCCGAACGGTTACAGGCTCACGTTTTCCACGCTTCAGGCCTCCACACGTTTACCACGCTTCGGGCCAGATCACGCAGACCACACCTCGGTCCCAACCTCGTTTTACATCCTGCGATAACAACTTCTAACAAACCTGTGAGAGGCGGTTACAGAGCGTGATCCACACACGCCGTAAACTCTATAAATACAAGGCGCGACGACGGAAATAGCAGAACCTTTTGGACGCGTAAGAACATGCCGTTACCCTGCTGGAGTTCTTACTACTTTCTTTTCCTTGTCATTTTCATTAAGCCTCTGTTGTATTCATTACGGATTATTTGATTAGTGAGCAGGCTAAGAGTATAATCTGCTCTTAGTCAAGTGGTTTTCACTCCAATTCCTGGAGTTTCCACTATACATCGTTGTGCCATCGTTTATTTCTAGTTTTTAATCGTCTTCCACAACAAAAACAAATCAGAACCTAGTTTGTTTGTTAAACAAACCGAACGACTGTTGGTACCTCCTAAAAAGGGACCATAACAATTACATTTATTTTTTGTGATTTTGTTTTTAAAACAAAAAAAATTGATTTTTTTGGTGAAGTTCGCACAAATAGTACAAACATGTTTGAACAAATCGTACGAACAATGTTCAAACAAGCTATTCGAACGAACATGAACATTCATTTAATAATTTGAATAATATTCGAACATATTTTCAAGTTCGAATTGTTCGTTCAAAAATATGAACGAACATGAACACAACAAGTTCGGTTCGTTCGAATCGAATAACAGCCCTAATCATACACATTCTACTGATTTTTTACATTCTCGCTACTGTGTCTTGTTAGTTGTTTTCATTCCAATTATTTAGTGAAATTCTTTTGGATTTGAAGCATGGTAGATTTTTCTCCCAATTTTCAGGCTTTCTACATGAAAATCATGTTTTTCCTATGAAAGATTGATTAACAACAATCCTTACTTACAAATATGTTAATATTTTCCACCAGTAATCATGGTTAATTGTTATCTTAGTCAATGAAAACTTATAACGCTGTGGGATGTGTTCCTTAAGAAATGAAAACGAGAAAATTGCATAAATAGCTCCCTAACTTACGAGCTAGGTAAATGTCATGCTCTCCAACTTATAAAATTGTGGAAATGACACTTCAAGTTATCAAAATCGTTTGTTTTTTACCCCTGGTATTTAGCAACTGATTTTCTGTTAATTTTGCAAACATTTTTCGTTGACATTATTCGTTCTCAATGTTGACAAATTATGCAAATAAGTCTTTTATACGAAAAATTATACAAAATTGATACTTCAAGTTCGATAAATGTGCATCCATATGTAAAACAATAACAATGTCATTAGAGAGTTAATATTAAACGATATTGTTTACTTGAGGTGTCTTACATACATTTAATTAAAGTTTGATGTTTATATGTGCATATTTTTATTAACTTGAAGTGTCATATTTACATATTTTTGTTAACCTGATATGTCATATTTACAATTTCGTAACTTGGAAGGTATATCATTTACACCGTCCGAAAGTTGGAGGACCACAGACAAACGTCACCCAAATGAAAATTGATAAGTTAAACAATGTGCAGTTACAAAGCTAAAGAAACAGCAGCTTTAAATCAACAAGCTAAAACATACACATCTACACAAACCAGTCACTCTTTCGCAAGAACTGCATCGTGTCGGGATATGTCTTCTATCAAGCCTTTACCATCCATTGAATCAAAAAAGAAGAAATTCTTCAAAGGATCACCTTTGCCTGATATTGTCTTAATCACCTCCTGTTCTTGTTGCACAAAACACAATGATTACAAGAACATTTACCTCTTCAATGGGTATGTTTGGTTTAGTGATTAAAAGATTGAAAGTGTGATAAGACGCTCAAATCGTGATTTTTTTAATGCACACAAAACAACTAAAAAAATCATGATTTCATCATTGCTGCTACAACTAACTGTGAAATCATCGTGATTTATAAATGAATAATGAGTGATGTTTGCAACTAACCCCAAATTTTATAATAGTGTAAAGGTGGTACCCAGTAAATTACATATAAAACCCCGAAGTTAATATAATGTGCGTTGTTGGCCCATCAACTTTTAAATGTTGTAAATATTACGCCCTCCAAGTTTAAAAATTGTATTGTTGACCCCCGAACTTCCAAAACCATTTAAATTTGACATTATACTCGTTAATATTTTAAACGTCTCCAAAGTTTGTATTTGACCAATATACCTTGAAAAGATGTAATGACTATGTCTATAAACTTTGAAAAAAAATAACGCTAAAACTATCAAAACCACTTTTAAGAAAAAAAGGCGAAAACCACTACTATTCACTGGAGGATCATTCTTGAACGATTTTGAAACTTCGGAGATTTCTCATACAATTTACAAACTTTGGGGGTATTTTCTTTACACTATTTTAAACATTAGGAACCAATTACCCAATTTTCTCAATGAAATACTTACCCCTATTTAAAAGTTTACGACAATTTTACCACATCTAAATTTTACTTATGTTTGGTAAAATACCACAAATTTACCAAACATATTTAAAAATTCACGACACCTCAACCCGCCTTAATTTTAAAAAGGTAAACAAAAAAAACTCAATAATTTATAATAACAAAAAGAATATGTTTGTTTACCTGACCAAGTATACCACCAATAATGGCACAAACAGGAGGAAATTCTTTTCTACCTTCCAACAATCTCTCAAGCAACGAATCCGGGATTTGAGATTCACTCACAGACTGCACATCGAAGAAAATATAAATAATTAAGCACATAGGACTACTATATCCATTTGAGAATTTACATTAGCTTCACAAAGCTCCTTTCTTAGTTTTTGAACAGCCTGTAAGTCTCTGTGCGAAGATTCTCCGGGAGAGCGCCCTTCATGCTCCTCGAAGATTTCTATCACTGGGAAGAAAATATTGCATTTGAACAATTACTGATGCATATGAATAACGATACATGTTGATATGTAATCGAATATTATCAGCATCTTCAAGAACCATGTGAGGAATTTAGATCCAATCTCATCATATCAATTAAACCATAAGTAGAAATTCAGGATTCAATGGATCGGGAGAGTGACTGTATAATTTAGTCTATAAAAGAAGAGAAACACATTGAAAAATTTAGGTCAAACCAATTACTTATGATATCACTCATCTTGTAAACTAAAATAATATTTCTATTTCCATAACCCGTGTGGACAATATTCTTTAACACTCCTCTCAAGTCGAACTGGTCTTGGTCCCGTTTAGACTTACTTTAATATACTCAGTGGTATTCAAATTATAGGTTGATCTATTTTTGTCACCTATTTCTGATTGCTTTTCTACCAAAGTTTTTTTTATCTAAACTGACTGCCCGAAATCTACCCTGCAGCTCTAATACCATAAAGAAATTCAAGTTCAAAAGGTCAAAAGAGTGTCCATATAATCCAGTCTATAAAAGAAGTGAATTACATTGAAAAATCTAGGCCAAGTCAATTAATTATTGTACCACTCCCTTTATAAACTACAACATTTCTATTTCCATAACCGATGCATGAAAATATTCTTAACACCATAATCCTAAGGAGAAAAGGAGACATAACTTAAAATACCTCTCAATGCAAAATACAACTTTGAAACTTTTTTAGGAAGAGACTTCCATGGAACAGAAATAGCTTCCTGATATGAGAAAAAATGAAAATAAACATAATAAAATGCCTTTGTATGATACTGAAAGGTAAATCAGTAAGCACAGCCAAACCAAAAGCTGAATTCATCATAGAAATTGAAATAAAAATGTTAAGAAATACCTCAAAACTTGGATAATCGATACGGCATTCGACAGTTTCATCATTCTTTTTCTGCCAATTAAAGAAAAGAAAGTGTTGAAATTATAAAATCTAGCTGAAATTATGACAGGTGTGCGCACGAATATAACGTATAAGGGGAGTAGACCACACCATAAAAGATTTGAACAAATCATTTACTATGGTACATCTTCCCTCTTATAAACCAATCTAAATATCATCCCAAATCCAATGTGGGACAATTTGATATTTCGAATTATTTGCACAGAAGAATTGACAAACAAGATTTTAAAAGAATGTTAACCTTAGAATACACATAGTTCTGCAAGTCAACAAAAATTTCACCACATGAGCCTCTGCAATCCACTGTATAAAATGCTATACGCTTCGACAATTTGCGGCATTTCTCATTAACTGATTTCTGTTTCAAATTCAAAAGATCGTAACTGAATAACGATATCAACTGAATGATTGTAACACGATCTACCTTTGTGGATAGGGAGCATGAATTGATGACCACAGCATCAAACTTTTCAAAAAATTCAACACCAAAACTGGAGATTTCACCTGCGAATTTATAAGAAAATTAAATTAGGACAATTCTTAAAATTTTGTTCGAAAACAGACAATTCCAGTTAAAGAAAATCCCACCTTTTTCCACTGAAACGTGAACCATTGGATTAAAATCCTTCAAGGAATCACAACAGAGCTCGGCAAGTGATTTCCCAGTAATAGTGTCATCATGGGGCGGAATCAAAAAATTTGCTGATAACAAATCATCAGTCACCATACGATCATCATTCAGTGTCACGCTACCTACTCCAGCCAGCACAATATTCTTGCAAAACTGTAAGAGGGCACAGAAAGACATCTTATCAAGCGCCCAGCAGGCACACATAACTGGTTTAGAACTGAAAAGATAGCAACTTTATCATCTCTTGACATGAGAAAAATACCTCAACTACAGCGCCTTTCAGCCCGCTAACCAATATACGTGACTTACTTAGCCTGGTGTTAAGCAAATAGATAAAGATCGGAACTTTACATTCGAAATCAAGAATATTTTTTTTAAAAAAATGGACTCCACCTTCGCTGAGCATCAGCGCCCCAGACGCGAATTTGGCGATCGTAAAGAGCAGTTTCTTGCTCAGTCAACTCCTCTCCTTCCATCCCAAAGCGCAAACTGAAACTAACCAGAACTTCAAAATAGCAATAAATGGGAAACCGGGATTTGTAAAAGGGACAAACTTTAGATCCCTAGTTGAATTGGGCGCCAAACCCAAGTGCCAAACTGAAGTATTAACGAGTGCCCAATTTCAACTTTTATTTCCCTTGGTCGTTCTCTACAAGTTATTTAAATATTATAATTTCTTCTACTCAATTTAATATGTATCTCTTCGTTGTGAGCCATTGGGAGCCTTTAAATTCAAATGATTCTTCTTCATCTTGTTAGTTCTTACCCTTCAAAATTATCGACAAGATTCCTACGCAGCAGCAAACCCTGGCCACTTTCCTCCTGCAGCAGCATTTTCAGCCCTGCATTTCATGGAAACCATCACTATTTCTATCGCAGGGAAAGAAAGAAGAGTAAATGACAGCGAAAAAAACCTGGATTTTGATTGTTCATAGCAAAATGAGAGTGATGATTAACAAAATCAAGGGCCAAGGCAAGGGATTTAAATAACGAAAATGCAATGCTCTTATTTATAATCTGGAAGATTAAATGTCACTGGATGAATGCAGAAAGACTCACTTCTCAAATTTATTGTATGAACTTTGAACCCAACCATCACCTTTCACAATAAATAACATACTGAGATTTTAAAAGCAGTACATCAAGTGTTTTTGCTCTTTAGCATTTATATGCATTTTTCATATGTTAGGTTTATTTGTATCCATTATCCAATGAGGTTTTTCTATATTGTTTATCTTTATCCATTGATACTTTCTATATTAAAGTATTTAGGCTTATCATTCGATTTTGATTGGCTGGGGGAACATCTTGATCTTCTAGGCTGGCAGTTGGATTCTTGTGTTTTGTTTTCTTTGTGGTGAATATTAAATCCCCTCAACAAACTCACAAGATTGTTTTCTGGGCAAGTTAGCAATTGATTGTTTGTTTATGACCATGGAAACTGAAGAGGAAATCCCATTTCTTGAGGAACAATGTCAGCCCCTAAACCACAAAAGAGATGTTAACATTTTATGCTTAGCTTTTCTTCTAGTTTTCTTGGCTTATGGGGCTGTTCAGAATTTGGAAGCCACGATAAATGCAGTAGATCCTTATTTATGCTGCTAGTCACTTCAATATGCAAAAATAAATGCCTAGTTTTATCATCTGTTCTCTTTTGCAGGAAGGGAACCTGGGAACTAAGTCGATGGGTATAGTATACGTTTCATTTGCAGTTTCTTCAGTATTCTCTTCTTTGGTAGTGAAGAAGCTTAAACCAAAGAAGGCTCTTGTTCTTGGTACAACTGGATATTGGTTGTTCATTGCAGCAAATTTGAAGCCCTCGTGCTATTATTATTATACATTTTTTTATTAGTTAGTTGTTTGATTAGATGATCATCTTTTCCTCGGTCATTTTATTGATATTCGGGATATAATGGGTCGGGAAGTTGTCGTATAATTCAATGCATAAAAGAAGTGAAACACATTGTNTTGTTCGGCATCACATATCCACTTTTGCAAGATTTGGCTCCGATACCATGTTGATTTCTAAACACAGTATGAAATTGGAAGAACACAATGTTTTGTCTCTTTCTTTACGATGAAATTGCTATCTATTTAACAAAATGAAGACAGTAAATTAAGGAATAAAATAATCTGTAGCCATGATTTGCAATCTTGATTGTGGACTTTAATTCTTCTTCAACACCTTCCTTTTACTTGTCAATTTTGGATGGAAACTTCTCAAATTAGATGTTGAAACATGGAAGGAACGTTAATCATTCCTTCCTTGATTTTGAGACTTCTTCAAAGTTTCCTATCTTAATACCAGGTGTAAGATAATTCGTCCATCTCAATCTGCAGCTCTTTCCACATCTTTGAAGCCCTAACGTTTTTATTTTTATACTCTTAAGGCTACTATTCTTTTAACAAATACATACCAATAACTAAATTCAGTAAAAGGGTTTGTTACCGGCTTTAGCTGGAAAGGTGCTCCAGCTACCATGGCCGTGTTGACGTGCGTAAGAGAGGAGTTTACGGTCTTCTTCCTCAGTCCATGGACCTTTTCTGAGTGACGACACTTTGTTTGCGTTACAGTTTAACTGGTTTTCCATTTCTAGGATTCTACGGTCATCACAGAAGGCATATTTGTAGACAGACAGAAAGAGAACGAAGATGGAAGAGGATCGTCATCATCTAGTGAATGCCGACATTTCTGGGACCTTATGATGACGAATGACAACTTCATCCAAACGGTATGGCTTTGCTTTGGATCTATCGGTTGAGGTAACTGGGATTTTTAACCAGATTCAGCCATTTCTGTTGAAATATTAACTTGAATTAGGATACTAAAATAAATAAATATAAAGTTGTAGAGGTTATTTGGATTTAAAAGTTAGTGACTTTTATGAAAAGTCATGTTTTGTAATAACATTTTTAGGATTAGTATTTTCTATATATACGTGTTATTGTAATAGTAAAAGTGAGATGAACAACACTGAAATAAGAAAAAAATATTTTGTTCATTCTAAGTCTTGATTCGAAGTTTTCATCTTATTATTGTAATAATAAAGATTTTGAAAAACATCCTCCAACATATTGTTATCGGAATCATACGTTACTTGGTGTAATATCAAACGTCGGTAATCTTTATGTCCATGTTTTTACGAAAGATACTTACGATCATTGGTGTCTTTGATGAAATCAATTGTTTGTGCCTATGAATGTCGGTACGTTGTAAGTGACGAGTTTGTTACTATCGACACAAAATTACAAACAAAAGACAAGAAAGAATGTCCTTGAATAGTCAAGCTTTTGATTAAAAATTGTTCGAGAAAGTGGCGACAACAATAACATCAAAAGAAATATGTGAGATGCTTCAAGTTTAAATTAAGGGTGTTGGTCGGGTTAAGAAAGTGTTAAGTGTGGAGATCGGTATTGGTATCGATCGGTCACACTTGGAGGATGATCGGTCATGTGATCGATCTAGCACACACGGAAGATGGGATGGTCTGTATTGGTACCGATCGGTAGAGGACCGAAGTACGCAATACTGAATGTAACAAAGAGGACCGAAGCTATCGGTAGAGAACCAAAGCATGTGATCCGAAGATATGAGATGGAGGGAATAGGTCGAGGACTAGAACTGAGATATGGTGGGGCTCATTAGTCAAAAATATCGGCAGTTATGGAAAGAGATATTGAAGGAAATAATATCATATCAAATCAGTATATATGGACGCATATATATGATTTGATTATGGATAATCATATATGGAGATATGATCAAATATTAGGAATATTTGTTTTTTACCTTAATATCTCAACCACCTCATCTATATAAAGGGGTCTTAGGGTTCATTGTTATGTACTTCAATACTCTTGTATTCCGAGTTTTCCTCTTCGTGTGTGTGTGTTGTAATCTTCTCAAGTGATAGTGAATTTGGCCGTTTCCGCCGGTAACGTGGTTTTTTCCCTTTTCGGGTTTCCACGTTAATTTCTTGTGTCGTTGTTTTCTCTTTGCTTTAATTCTCAGGTTCTACTTAATCTATCGAGATTGTTCGCACACGTGTTCAATCCCCAACAGATCCTTATTTATGCTGCTAGTCACTTCAATATGCTAAAATAAATGCCTTGTTCTATCATATGTTCTCTTTTGCAGGAAGGGAACTTGGGGACTAAGTCGATGGGTATAGTGTACGTTTCATTTGCAGTTTCTTCAGTATTCTCTTCTTTGGTAGTGAAGAAACTTAAACCAAAGAAGGCCCTTGTTCTTGGTACAACTGGATATTGGTTGTTCATTGCAGCAAATTTGAAGCCCTCGTGGTATTATTATTATACATTTTTTTATTAGTTAGTTGTTTGATTAGATGATCATCTTTTCCTTGGTCATTTTATTGATATTCGGGATATAATGGGTCGGGAAGTTGTCGTATAATTCAATGCATAAAAGAAGTGAAACACATTGTATAAAGCTAGTTAAGCGAATTACTCATGAATCATGATATCACAGTTTTTATAAACTATAAGATGTCTAGTTTCATATCTAACGTGGAACATGTACTTTAACACTATTTCTCAAGTCGAACTAGTCTTGGTTTGGGTTAGACTCAGTTTCATTTTCGATGTGTTATTCTTAGTAATATCCTAGATATAGGTCGATCTATTTTGTTATCTAATCTTGAGAGTTTTTTTGTGTGTTTACTCTTGAGAGTGTCCGAGTTATTGGTCGATGTATTTTGTCTCCTAAGCCTGATACCCTTTTTTTCTAAACCGAGATGAACGAGCATAAAGCCTATCGGCATTATCTTTTTTCTAAACCATAATGCAGAAGAATTGTTAGAAGTGGAAAACTCATTAAGCAAACTTTAACCGGTCTGCACTCAAAAACATTTCCATATGTATACTTATCTCTATACATTAGCTTTCTCATACATCTAACTTATTTTCTATTTCTATCTCATAATTTTCTCACACATCCGCATCATCTTTTAATCTCTTTTATCCACCTCACCAACTAATTATTCTCTTCTATTGTAGGTACACTTTGGTGCCAGCTTGTGTTTACCTTGGATTTTCATCATCAATAATTTGGGTTGGGGAGGTTTGAGTTTGACTACTCATTTTTCAGTTTATATTTCATTTGATTTGAAGAATGCTTAAAGAATCAATCTCTAGGGAACATATCTCACTACTGCTGCAAAGAGTCATGCACTAGACCATAAATTGAATGAAGCAACAATTATTGGTCAGTTTAATGGCCAGTTTTGGGGGACTTTTGCCACAAACCAGGTGCCATTTCCCTACAACAATATCTCCATAACTTATAACAAGAAAACACATTTTTTGTGCAGTTTGCAGGCAACCTTATAACCCTTGCTGTGTTAAGAGATGATGAGGTAACATATCAAGTTTAAGTACAAGCACAATATTAGAATTCTGGGTTTTTTCAATTGGCATGTCTGAATTTGGTCGAGTTTTCATTGTATTATCTAAGAGAAAATGATGCGTTCAGTCTCCAAACTTTTATATTTTTGGGGAAATTGGTCTCTATAAATCGTAATAGCATATTTATTCCACGAACTTTAAAGTTTTGATCTTAAAAGTTTGCAATATTTGGCAAATCATATCCCCAAAGATGCAAAATTAGTTCCCGAAATTTGGTTTTAGCTGAGGACTTAATTTGCCAAAATTGAAAAGTTTTTAGACCAAATATGCCATACATAATAAACATTGGCGACTGGTTTTGTCGAAACTTGGAGACCAAATATGCCATACAGAATAAACATTGGCGACTGATTTTGCCAAAACTTAGAAAGTATGGGAGTCGATTTTGAAATCTTCATACTTTAGGAATCAAATTTGTCACAATCATAAAACTTTAGAAACTAAAATGTCCAAAACCATGAAATTATGAGGACCAAATTTGCGTTCACCCATTATGCTAATGATATCCAGGCCTTTCTAGTGTTTATTGTATGATGCTAATTACAGGGAGGTCGTACAACCGGGACAACACAGCTTCTAGTTTTGTTTCTAATTATTATGACGGGGGGCGTAGTTCTTATGTGCTTTGTGAGTAGTAAAGAAGACAAAACAACTTCCTCCATGTCATCTTCAATTGCCTTGTCGTTGAGATCTGTGTTCAAATTGTTACTCGACAAAAGAATCATTTTAATCATCCCACTTATGGCGTATTCTGGATTACAACAAGCCTTTCTCTGGTAACTCTTTTGTTCAAATACAAATACTTAACATTGTTTAAGCAGAGGCAGGTTTCTTATTGTTCCAGGGCTGAGTACACTAAAGAAATTGTAAAGCCGTCACTTGGTGTACGTGGTGTTGGTGGTGCAATGGCTATCTATGGAGCTTTTGATGCGATAGTAAGTATCATGTTTTTTTATCGTAAAATGTTTATCATACGTGAACACGTATATTACACATTGGCTCGAGAGAGTATCTGTATAACATATTATATAAGAAAAGTGAATCATATTGCAAAAGAGAAATGAATATGCCAACTTGATTAGTCATGATATCACATTTTCTACAAACTAGATTTTTTTAGATTCGAATTGGTGTTAGACATGTATTCTTAACGGGGACTAAATTTGTCAAATTTGGAAACTTTTGGGATTATTTTTATCAAAACATTCAAAGTATGAGAACTACATATACTAAAATAAATTTGTGGACCAAATTTGCTAAAATCATTAAACTTTGGGGACCAAACACGTCTTTTCTCATTCTTAACACTCATGACTAACTTTTTTGTATTTATTTTTGGTAGTACCGAGTTATAGGCCAATTTATAATTATCGTTTAAGGTCGATGCATTTTTTCTATCTAAGTTTTTTTGTGGGTAGTGAAGTCGAACTGGTATTTGGTCTTATTTAGACTTACTTCATTTTTTGTGTTTACTCTTACTAGTGTCGCCTAAGCCCGATGTCTTTTTTACCATAGTTTTTTGTGTGCTTACTCTTAATAGTGCTAGGGGAATAAGTCGATCTATTTTTATCATTTAATTCCGTCCTCTCCTTGTATATTATACCATCTTACACTACAAATTTAACAATCTCTCGTCTTAGTTCTCAGTGACAGCAGGAAGGCTTTCTACTGGACTACAATCAATAACAATTATAGTATTTGCTGGAGCTTTTATCCAACTCATAACACTTCTTTGGATTCTGATGTGCTGCAGGTTAGTTATCTATCTCATCAAAGTTAAGTACTTATTATTGATGCTTTGTTTGTGTTGAAAGTATGACCGGTGGAGTTCTTCTTGGTACACTCCCACGGCTTCTTATCGGAGCACTTTGGGGTATCGGTGATGCTTCTCTCATGACGCAGCTTAGCGCATTACATGGAATTATGTTTAAACATGATTTGGTACGTCTTCTTTTTTCTGCAAACGAAGTTCAATACTCTAGTAGTGTTGAAATTATAGAGTCTAATTGAAATTACGATGGGAGAGTGTGAACGAAGCCATACATTTAAAAGACTTGATCTAAGTGTTGGCATTCGTGACCTTTATAAATCTAATTAATTTCACTTCTCTAATCAATGTGTGATAAATTCAACATAGGATACGAAGTGTAAGTCAAAATCAAGCTTTCTTATTCCATGGTCGATCGGATGAAATTATATGTTGCGTATCTCAAAGCTTGGTAAAAATATATCGCACTTTATTGTGGTTCAATGACGTTGTGGAATGAGTGTCATTCAATACCATTACACCGTAGAATCTACTATTATCTTACGAATAACTTACCAGAAGTGCACTGAAATGACCTTTTCGAACCCCATCGGTTTGTTGTTGTGCTTCAGAGGCGATAGCGTTTTAACCAGAATCAACTTTAGGACCCACGACTTATTATTTTGATGCTCATATTGAGCATGATGGGTTTAAAAATGTCATTTCCATACACTTTTCTAAACATATTCTCTATTCAAATTACCTTTGTTGGTTTGTTTGTTTTTTCCTTCTAAATTATAGAAAATCATAAGAAAGTGTCGTTTAAACCCCACGTATAGTATACAGAAAGATTGACAAGTAAATTGTAACATAATCTTACCATCTTATATTGGATATTTAAGTGTATTTTTTCAATGTGAATACTTGCTCTCATCTTCTTTCTTTCAACATAATCATGCTCGATGTCTCATATCATTAAAAACCTTGATGAGGACAATAGTCATGAAATCCCGACCCATATTATCAACAAGGAAGTCATATCGGTTATATACCTCCCCATTATCGATCATGGCAAATATCGATCGTGATCGGTACACTGATATTTCGATATATCACTAGTATGCCAACGATATACCGAAAAAATCGTTCATATCATTCATAACCGGTATGACTTCCTTGAGTAAAAAATATTAGTCTTTACATCATTCCAAGTTCCATATTAGATGTAGAGTAGTAAGTTTTCTTAAATGAGATGATTGTTTTGAATTTGATGGTGTCTTTAGGAAGGAGCATTTTCACAGCTGAAGCTATGGCAAAGTGTTTCAATTGCAGTCATGTTCTTCATCAGTACATCGTTGTCGTTGAAGACGATGACGATGATCATGATCGCAGCTATGTGCATCTCCATGACCGGATTCTTGTTTCTCATTCTTTATGTCGAGAAAGCTTTCTCAAATAAACAAACAACGCCTCTGCTGCTTCTCTAATTGTAAGCTATACAATTAGATAAAAGTTTTATCACGCTGGCTTTTTTCACGGTGATTTCCGGCTTACAAACGGACTTCCTCTTATAAGAGCTACAATTTGAATTTGAATTTGAATTTTGGTTCATGAGTTACTTTTGTATGTTTTTATATTAAGGCTGATAATGGATAGGGTTTACTCTTTAGACTTATTTTGCTCAACTTCAAATCTAATTTACACCAACAAGGGTGTGAGGTGCGAGATTCATGGTGTGAGGGTGCGAGATTCGTTAATTTTTTGTGAATCCGATTAAGTGCGTTAAATGTTCGTTGATTAAAAAATATAAATTTATATTTTAAAAAAATTATTCAATAATCAATTAATATTGCAAATCATTTCAATTTCTAACATAATGGATTGTATCAAATTTTATACAAATTTATTAAAATATTTTGTTTTTCGTTTTTTTGTAAATATGAATCATGCAACCTAGCTTTAAATTTGTTCTATCATTCATAACTTCAAATTTATGCTCTAATGCACACTGTGTTATATTCAAATTCATATCTTATCTATATTGTTTTTATAATCCAAGTCAAATAAAAAATTGAAATGATTGCTTTCAAGTTTTCCAACAATATTATTTTTGAAAACATCTAAAATATTGCAAATAAAAGTAATATTTTTTTAAATAGATCGTTTTAATTTATAGTGATATTTATATTACATATCTAAATTTTAAATAATATAAAAATTATAAAATAACACTAGAAGTAGTTATAATTGCTTATAGTGATCCTTAAACTTTGGTTGTAAATATAATGTCTTTTAAGTTTATAATTGTATATTTAACCCAAAGATTCAAAATCATTCAAATTTGGTCTTAACGTCGGTTAACGTTTAAACATGATTTGTGTTTTTATTTGATCTTTAACCCTAAAAATAGAAACATTACATTTACAAACATTGAAAATTGTAAAAACAACACTTTATTTTATCAGCACTTATCAAAATATAGATGAAAAACTATTATTTTACTATCGATGGTTATTATTAAACGAGTGTTAAATATACAAATTCTAAACTTTTGAACATCGTTTTTACACATAGACTTAGGGTGTGAGTTACATAATTTTCTCTTTAATTTTTATATTTTATCATTATTATATTTGATTAGAAATTAAACGAAAATTCAGACATCCAAACTAAAGATAATTTCATGTAATTAATATAAATATAACTTCTTCATAAGATAATTTGTACATATAAAAAATTAGTCATTGTACATATAATAATGAAAAACCTTAATATTTTCATAAAGTTTGGCTTATAGGATTCACATGGTTTGAGTAGAAATCAATGTATGCACCCCTAGGAATTTATCATTTTTAAACTCTTACATGTATGGTAGAGTATGATATTCACTTTTTTGACATCTCTAATTTATATAACTATTTGTTATAATATTTTAAATATGATTAATTTTCTGATTTGAATTGATTCTGGAAAAATGATTTTGGTGAAAGGATCAAATTTTTGGTAAAATTTTGAAGTTAAATTAATAAGTCCAAAAGATATTAGAATACACAAAACACTTATAGCATTTTGTTTATTATTTCTTGATTTATGATAACTTATTAGGGTTTATCTAAAATACAAATTTCAATTTGTAGTTATTTAAAATAAAAAATTAATCTAATTAAACTCAAGACTCAAAATCTTATCATTTAAACACTTAAACTTGATAAACGAAGCTAGATTTTGGAAATGAAACAATTTGTCAAGAATGAAATAACACTTTTTTACCAAAAAATGATATAAGAGCAAATAATATCTTCTCTACTTGTAATTATTTTGAATTATCTGGTAAAAAGTCCAATAAATAGTACAATAAATAATTTAAATCATTAAATAAGTAAAAGGGTACCTAGATCTATCCCTTAGCTGACATAGGCGGTGCCGACCCAAGCCATGCTGCCACGTGTTCTCCCTTCTCTTTATTACCAAGAACCAACACACGCTCCCTGCACGCCTTACCCGAAAATCAATCGCACAAAATCAATCGCATTTTCCTCGTCAAATCTTCTCAGATTTCAGAAATGGACAGGTTGTGGACTTCGCTGAAATATCTTCACGCCATGGCCGGGTTAGTAAAAAAACATCTTCTCTAGAGATTTCGCGTACCTATTTTTAACGGTTGATTCTTGATCGATGTTGCAGGCCGGCGTTAATGCTGATGTACCCACTGTAAGATGAATCTCAATATCTTCACTCCACGGCTGAGTTCTTCATTTTGTTGATGATTTATCGCAGGTACGCTTCTGTTTTAGCGATGGAGAGCACGATTAAGAGCGATGATGAGCAGTGGCTTGCGTACTGGATTTTGTATTCTTTTTTGACGCTTATGGATGTTGGAGCGACGCCTGCAGCCACATCTAAAGAAATGAAGAGGACAATGCAAAGCACGTGAGTAAGGAAGTTAAAAGAAGTGGTCAACCTTGAAGAATCGTATTTACGCTTTTATGACTTAAATGCCCTGTTTTGTAAAGTGGACAAAACCACTATAAAAATGAAAAACAAAACCCTATTGATTACTTCAGTTTTCAAACAGCCGCAATGACTTAGATTCACTATTCCATCCACTTTGTTTTTGCTTTTCTCTCTACAAAACATCATGGTATCGGAGCAGCTAGTTTGTGCCTGAATCAAACAAGATGGCAGGAACTCGAGGAACTCTAGCACCTCCCCTGCTAGATGGGACGAACTACTTCACATGGACTATCAAACTCACGGCAATCCTTAAATCTAAGGACCTGTGGCAAGTTATACAAAGCGAGACAACTGGAACACCTTCAGATCCACCTACCGAAGCAGAGAAAAAAATACAAGAAGATTATGCCATACAAAAATATAAAGCCATGACTATACTACACGATGCGGTGACCGACACGATGTTTGATAAAATAGCAAATTGCCTCACACCAAAGGAAATATGGGATCGACTGAAAGAACTATATGAAGGAGGAGATCAAATACGAAAAATGCACATCAGAAATAGAATGGCGGATTTTGAAGCAAACAAGATGACAAACAAAGAATCTCTCCAAGAATACTACGACAGGACTATTAAAATAGTCAATGAAATAAGGGCTCTAGGTGGAGACCTTACTGACGACAAGATTATAGAAAAGGCAATGATGAGTCTCCCAAATAAATTTGAACCAAAGCTTTCAGCAATTGAAGAGTGTGAAAAGCTCAAAAAATTGGCAGGTATAAAGGAGACAAAAAAACCTTCATTTATGGATTTCGTTAGTTCACTGCAATCATCCGAGAAAAGAATTTCTATTAGAATGCATGAAACGGATGATGTACTACCACGAAATGAGATAGCTCTATCAAGTCAAGATCAACTCGAAGCTGCTGCTATGCAAATAAATAAATCAAAGACATCTATGGGTCCAACACAATCATATGCAANTATCCACTATATATGCTGTGTTCTTACTTTGATTTTAACTTTTAATCGTTCTCCATGTCTTTTATAAATTAGAACCGAGTTCGTTGTTTGAACGAACCGGACGACTGTTGGTACCCCTAAAAAGAGACCATAACAATAATGGATAATCTGTTTTCATAATTTGTGCAGAACACAGCCTAAGTAAATTGAAAGGACATACAAAATAGCCTTTTCCTGAATGACCTCTGCAAATAACATGATGCAAATATTTATGAAGAGTGCATATTAAATCATTTGAAACTTAATATCAGATGAACCCACGACCGCATGCTCCAAAAATGCATCTCAGAGTGCGAAGAAACATAGTAAATAAAAAGAAAATTATATTGCATGTTGAAGACGATGCCAAGTTATGCCTGAACTCTCCACTCCCAAAAGAGAATCAAATGAAGGGTTGTCTTCTTTCAAAAGAATGCAACAAAGCTGAATATTTAAACTGTACCTCATAAGCAAGAACCTCCTCTACCATTTTCTTCACTATCTTGGGTGGATAACCAGAGATGTGTTGTAACTGAGTTATGATGTCAGGTAATTATACAGTGCTACGATTACTCGATCAGTACGAGTAATGGAACAAGTTTCAAATATAACTTTGATAGATTGTATTGATCAAATTTCGAATATTAATCCTTAGCCAGCACGGGGAATTCATCCAACCGCTGTGCTGGGAGGGGCTGTATCCATTCCACATACAAACAACATACATAATAATACAATAATTACTTACTTTTCCAAGTTCCAAGTACAACAAACCTTCATCGAAGAATACCTCCTATCAATCGAGAAGAATCGAATTCACGGTTTTGATACACAAAATATGTGATGATCAGCACCAACTGCATCTCTTAAAATGTCATTTAAGCGCATACCCAGCCTAGAATTAAAACAAGATATGAATACCGCATATGAAAATATTAAGTTATGCCAAATTGAGAATGCTTACCTAAAGAGATGATGCAACTGCCAGAGCAATGAGAGGATCTATTTACCTACAGGCTACATCATCACACAGAAGAAATATGGTCTACTCGTCGTGTTGACGTAGAAGGGAAGCTCTCTCAGGATTCATCATCATGAGCTGCTGTATGTCTTCTGAAAGGAAGCTAAACACACTCTGCAAATCTTTCCGCAGTTTTTTGCGAACTTCCTCGGTATCTTTGTTTGCTTCTCCATTCTATAGTGTTACAAGGTGCAGTTAGATAGTAAAGCTAAAAGACAATGGTAAATAACTTGGAGCAATTTTGAGCAGGAATCACCAACAGAAAATTGCGAAGGGAGTTCAAAGACGAATATGTCACACATTTTTCGTTTAAAAACTAAAAACATTATGCACACCAACGCATTTGTAAAACAAGTTATTGAAAGGGACTTAAATTCACCATAAAACTCCGTAAATGCTGCATATTTTCAGTTGTTATTAATTTTTTTGTTGCAAAGCTTTAATTCAGCAGAGGCTAGAGGAAACACAAGTTTTTACTTAAACCTCAAAGGATCATCATTTGATAAGAATAATTCAAACACGATCTTTAACGTTTAGAAAGCAAACATGCCTGGATTTCGCCTTGCAGATTTCTCTCAATGGCATGGAAGCAGTCAACTAGTTCCAGTTCAGACATTTTACTAATCAACTCATTTATACTGATCTTAAGTCTGGCTTGCCTCCACAATTTATACTGTTCTTTCTCAGCAACAGCACGCTTTCTACGAAACCATGGAAGGAAGTTGTGTCCTTTCAAGAACCGCCTGCGTAATTGTCCAAACTATTTCATCTTTTGATACAAATGTTGTTTATGTGAATCATTGGAATCAAAACATAAGATAACGATGTGATTAAAAATCCTAGATATAGTCAGCATGCATGTCTATAATGGCCTAAGTAACAAACTGTAACTTTTGGATTAAATCTTGACATACATTCTGACAGCATCATAATGAAACTTTTCATCTACGAAGCATAAAAAAATAGCACAAGTCATAACCTGTAAAGATCCAGCCAATTCGATCTCATCCTTTTCTGCAAGAATTTTCCTGGACCTCTTTCACACAAGTTAGCTAAGAACTCTTCAGCATTAAATGCCGGTAAAGGTGGTAGATCAACAAATGGAGACAGTAACTCAGAAGGTGTATTTGCTTTAAAATATGGACCGAAAGGAGCCAAAAAATTAGTTGTCAACTCCAAAAAATGGCGGCGTAATATATCATTATTGACCACTGACATGGACTCCTCAACCCTAGGGGACATTCCAGCATCAACAAGCTTGTTCAATATTGATGTATCAGGCTTTGTTGCTGCAACATACTTTGACCATACAGCTTCTTTGTGTTCACTCATCAAAGAAAGAGGTCCCTCTTTCCTCACAGCGTTCAAAAACTTTTTAGGAGTGAGCTTCTTTAAAGAAAGTTTTTGAATCCCTTCATGCTGATCAAGAGTCCATCCAGTTGAAGACTGAGAAACTGGAGTTGGGCGACTAAAGTTCGTGATAGGAGTTCCAACTGAAACTATATGAGGCATGTTTTGAAGTGCTCTTAAGAATATATAGTTTGTCACACCTAGAACCATTGGTGGAATGGAAGAGCCCTCTTGAATACCATTCAAACTTGCAAAATCAGGGTCATGAATTGTAAAGTATGGCCTGAAATCAACACTCAAAAGGAGTGGGGCAGCCAAACTGACAAGACTGGCGACAGCTTCACTGCACTTGGATGGCGAGAGGGAAAAAATCAAGATTGGTTCCCCTAATAGGAGAAGCTCCCAGAGTCTCCAAAGCTGTGACAACAATCCACGGAATGTACCAAAAATATCTGATTCATGAAACAAACCATGAGGCACTGATAGATTTGAAGGGAGAAGAGGGGCCAGCGAGGAAGCTGAGTCTTCAAATACTCCACTATCGCATGGCAAACAATGAGGAGGTGGGAGGTTCACTTTAAGCGATGCATTCCCAATAATAAGGTCCACTTCATGGCCTGGAACTGGTGCAGGCCATCTGGATACATAAGAGGCAATATGACTAAGGGCCTTGCTTCCAATGTCAAAGTACAAAGGGCCCAAAATCTGCAGCAAGTGTTTAAAAACACATGTGTAGGGACTATGAGATAAGACAACAATTGATTTTTGTTCACCACCACGTTTTAGCCTCTCATCATGCCTTTGTCTGTTAAAAACATAACCATACAAAAATCTTGGGGCATATGCTCCAATATTCCTACCCTTCATAACATCTTTGTGCCTTTGCTTTTGAGACATCCCATTTTTATGCTGCTCAACATAATCTGACGATGTCACGTTCAAGTTTTGACAACTCTTATGCCTCTTAATGCGGTAGAAAAAGAAACAATCATGTACACTTGAGCGACTCTGATGGTGTGACATTGAATCTGGGAATGAACTAAAAGAGACCTCAAGCTCCTCATTTTCAGTAAGAGAGCCAGCTGGATAACACTCCTCAATCAGCTGACCTTGTTCAAGATCAAACCTGATAACACAAAATGCAACAATCCACTGTCTCAAAAAGTTCTCATCACCTTGTAATGCAGGTTCTGACTTGGCCGAAAATGGGGTTGACTGGCTCATGTCTGGATAAATAGTTTTTACGATTATCAATTAAGTTATCAAAAATTCCATCATGTGCATCCACTGACAACCTGTTCAATCCTGGAAAAGAAATAATGAAAAGAAGATGAAACGGGAATCTGAGAATATATTAGTTATAATTGCCAGCCAGAAAATAGTAGAAATAAGAATGTTTATAGTGGATGAGAAACAAAATGAGGAGATGGATTCAATATGATTGCATCAACATGACATGCTTTAAATATGAAAACTCGTTGTGAACTGGTGAAACGAAAAATAAAGTTGTGATTTCCCTTCTACTTCCTTCAGCGAGTAAGCACATGAGCTTTAAAAATCCCTCCAAGCACATCTCATGTGTTATTGGCCAACTCTAGCACATTATTAGTTTTTTCTGCAGAAAATGTTTCATTCTTGGCTGTCTTAGCTTCATTACATGCACCTTATATTTCTAGCAGCTCATAAATGCCATGAAATGCTACCTTTTTCGATCTCATAGACATGTTTCCATACCAATAAAGTAGAGATCCAATTCAGCTAAGAGCATACAATAAATAAAGAAAAAAAATACCCCGAAAGATGATTGATTTAAATACTAGACTCTTTTAAAAATTCAACCAGAGAAATTTAAATTAGCAAGTATTTAAGAATTTAAAAACACAAATGAATCCACATGGGGCTCTTCCAACCCTCTGTATATTGGCATTACAAAATCAAAATGAGTCATTGTGAACCAAAATTGATATCAGAAACATCCACTGCCCAAATACCATTATTAAAAAAGAAGCACTTCGAAATTAATCCACGGAATCGGCAGTTGGGGATACCTAACAATACCTGAAACATGAATGAATCACATGCGGAAATTGCAGGGTTTCTGAATGAAATTGTGAGGAAAAAGAAGTTGCTGGAGTTGAGATTTATCTTTTGGCTTCCACTGCCTTCCCCATCCACCATTCGTTGAAAACCCCCTTGATTATGAGAAAACTAGGCAAAGAAATAGAAATCATGATAAATTTACGCCCTTGGAATGTTCCCTCCCACTATCGGATTACATTTACCAATCCACGGCCCCCGGTGAACGAGGAATTAATACCCCCGCTGTCATCACTTCGAAGTCAGCACCTAAGGTCAATTTCGTAGTCCCCTCATGAATCAGGATCAACATGTTTGATTTCTTTCTTAATTGATCATTATTATTGTGATTGAAATAGTATACATGTATATTTGTGTCCAAGTTCTGCAATCACACCGGGAATGTTCCATTTACTTATTAGCCAATCATATATCGAATTCAATTTATTAATTAATTTTTTAAAAAAATTAAACATTTAGTGAAAATTAGAATTTTTCACACACTAGAATGAAAGGGAGGTCTCTACGTCTACGGCTCTGCTAATTGAGAATTACGTCAAATTCTCTTCATTAACAAAATCGACTTTGGTTTTATGTCTCGATTAATCAATGGTCGGGATAAATCTTTTAACTATTTTCGATTCACTTTACTTAGTCAATTTGCTACTTGTTGCATGTTGTTGTGAAAGCCACATTTTTTTGCGATATGTTATTTTCTATGAGAAAGCCACATTTTCGTACTCTCTAAAATTTCATATTTTAATCGGTATTTTCAGTAAATACCAAACTGTACCAAAAAATTCGTTTTTTTACCGAATCGAACCGTCAAAATTCGGTTCAATATTAGGTAGTACATTTATTGAGTTAATCAGTATTTGATTTTTTAATTTCAGTTCCATTCGGTTGGGTAAATACCGAACGGATAACCCTAATCACACCATACCAACCAATCTAAGTAACAATTGTATCAGTACTTTTGTATCTTAATTAAAACATATTATAAATTAGGATAGAATATATTTCTTTTATATAATCATTTTGTGATAAAATCATCTCTTAAATTAAAGCAACAATTTTAAAATCATCATATTTTGTAACGTTGTGATTATCACAAAATTCAAATTTAATTATATATAATTGATAAAATATTGAGTTGAAATTAAAATATTGTATAAATAACGAAAAAACTATTAATTAAATAATATATATCATGGAAATTTCGCATAAAATTTAGCGTAATTTATTGATTTATAATACATTTAGATTTTTCAAAGTTTAAAATATAAATTGATTTATATATACTTGATCTCCATGAAATATTTTAAAAAATGTTGGTATTATTTTTTGAGAAAAAATGTTAGAGAGTTTTCAAATATTACTGAAATTAAAAGTTAAAACCACGTGCAAGGGGCATATTTGTAAATTGCATTGGTCCCACATGTTGGATCCGGATTAATTTGGTAGGTTTAGTTCATCAGGCCCAGCAGCCCATCTAATTGTTTCGCATCTCTTGCCACCACTTTGTCCGCGGCTTTGCACTAGTTATAGAAGTATCGCTGGTTTTCTCGGCCGCGGTGTCTCCGGCGACCTTTTGTTCGTTATTTATCGAATCGGTGATTTAATACTTCCAATAGGATACTGAATATTGATTTTTCACGGTATGTATACGCTCTAATTTTTATTGTTCATGTGATTCTTTAATTGCATCCGTGAAGCATCCATATTTTGTATTTTCTTGATATTCTTGTTTCTTTCCGGATGTTTTCGTATGCGTATTGCTGAATCAAAACCTGTTTATTTTTTCTGGTTTAAAATTCATTTCTTTAATTTTTATAGGGCGGCTTAATTCACTGATCGGAATGTAGAACGAATCCATGTTTATTTAGTAGTTCTGGAGTTCTATCGGAAGCGTTTATGCTATCTTGTAAAAAAATGTTGCTGATTAGCTATTTGGAGGAAATTGTGGATGGTGAACCAATATTTTTTTCATCTAATGCTCTTCCTGTGAAGGAAAAAAAGTTTGAACCTGCTGGGCATGCTTTTCATTCTGCTGCTTTGAAGTTGAGAGGTTACTTTGTGGATGTGATTAAATCCGAGGATGAGAAGGAGTTATCGAATGAAAAGGAAGACTTTTATGTTCAATCCACAAATTCGTACAGCAGCAAGTCAAATAAGAAATCTACAGGTGAAACAAAGCAGCAGGATCATTATGCTCTTTTGGGGTTAGGGCATTTGAGGTATCTTGCTACCGAGGATCAGATAAAAAAGAGTTACCGTGAGACTGCTCTTAGGCATCATCCTGATAAGCAGGCAGCTCTTCTTTTGGCTGAGGAAACAGAGGCTGCTAAGCAAGAAAAGAAGGATCAAATAGAGAGCCATTTCAAGGCGATTCAAGAAGCGTATGAGGTCTTGATTGACCCTTTGAAAAGAAGAATATATGATTCTACAGATGAGTTTGATGATGAAATTCCTTCTGATTGTGGTCCATTGGAGTTTTTCAAGATTTTTGGACCGGCATTTTTGAGAAATGGGCGTTGGTCTGTTAACCAGCCAGTTCCCATGGTGGGGGATGATAAAACTCCTTACGAAGAAGTTGATAGCTTTTACGATTTCTGGTATAATTTCAAGAGTTGGAGGGAATTCCCACATGATGATGAGTGTGACCTTGAGCAAGCCGAATCCCGCGATCATAGACGGTGGATGGAAAGGCAAAATGCAAAATTATCTGAGAAAGCTAGAAAAGAAGAGTATGCACGTATACGAACTCTCGTAGATAATGCATATAAAAAGGATCCAAGAATTTTAAGGAGAAAAGAGGAACAGAAAGCTGAAAAACAGAGGAAAAAGGAAGCAAAACTTCAGGCCAAGAAATTGCTCGAAGAAGAAGCAGCAAGGGCTGCTGATGAAGAAAAGCATAGAAAGGAAGAGGAGGAAAAGAGGGCAGCTGAAGCTGCTTCAAATCAGAAAAAGCTGAAAGAAAAAGAAAAGAAGCTAATCCGTAAAGAGAGAAACCGTCTTCGAGCACTCGTAAACCCCATTTTGTCTCAGAATTTGCTCGATCTAGTCGATGATGATGTGGATCACATTTGTTCATCCCTTGATAAGGAGCAACTCAAGAATTTATGCAATCAGATGGAAGCGAAAGAAGAATTGGAGAGGGCTAAACTCCTCATACAGATGCTTCATAATGATAAGAAACCAAATGTTGAAGACTTGAAATCAACGCAGAATGGTTCAGTATCCACGAAAAGCGATACTTCTTTTAATACTCCACGAAAATCAGAAGCTCCATGGAGTAAGGAAGAGATTGAATTGTTGCGAAAAGGAACGCAAAAGTATCCTAAAGGAACTTCTGCACGATGGGAAGTGATTTCTGAATATATGGGATCTAAAAGGTCTGTTGAAGAAATTCTGAAAGCTACAAAAACAATCCTTCTACAGAAGCCTGATTCCTCTAAAGCTTTTGATTCTTTTCTCGAGAAAAGGAAGCCAGCAACGACAATCGCATCGCCTCTTTCGACAAGAGGGGAATCACACTTGCCGAAAAACTCTAACACTGAAAGCCTGGACTTGAATGAAGAAAGTATTGCTAGTGATACAATACCTTCGAATACCAATCAAGATACATGGACATCCGCTCAGGAAAGTGCTTTAATCCAAGCTCTTAAATCATCCCCCAAGGAAACCACACGGTCATGGGAACAAATCGCAGCTGCAGTTCCCGGAAAAACCGTGGTTCAATGTAGAAGTAAATTCGTATTGATGAAGGATAATCTAAGGAATAATGCCACTGCTTCAGAGAGAAGTACATCCGGGAACACTGAGTTGCCGGAGTCATCAAGCCAAAGTGAGGCTGAGAATAATGCTACAAGTTTCAATGATGGAGATACATGGTCAGATGTACATGAAAAAGCTTTGATACAAGCTCTTAAAACCTTCCCCAAGGACACTAAACAACGATGGGAACGAGTTGCCGCAGCCATTCCCGGTAAAACGGTTATTCAGTGTAAGAAAAAGTTTGCTTCTATGAAAGAGGTATTCAGGAACATGAAAAGTGCAGTGTAATATGAAAGCTATTGCAGTTATACAGGGAGTTAATGTTGAAGAAATTAAAGTCCTTGTGCTTCAAGATGAGCTTGAATCAGGAATCAATTCTTATTTAATGTACTGCTTCAGCTCTCAAAACTTACAGTTTTGATGGTTTCTCATTATTTGAATTTATTCTTGGGATCCATTCTATTTTGTTGGTTTAATAGGGCAATCTAAACCTTATAAAACTTCCATGACTCATCAATAGGTTAGAAATTCGGTAGAACCATAATATAATATAATTATTTTCAGAAATTAAACTATTATTATATATTTGTAAATTAAAAATTGATATTCATAATAAAGGAACTTTGGGCACGGATATGATCCAACGAGTTACAAATTGAATCTATCGAACTTGCATATGTTAATCTAACGGGTTATGAAAGTTTTCCGTCGATGGGTTAACCTAATGGGTAAGAAATTTGGTACAACCCGGTTAATACAATATAAGTAATAATTTTTAAAAAACTTATATAGTAATTCTAAAGTAAATGATAATAATAAAAATATGACATAAATCAATTTGTTAACCGTATGTGGTTAATTTTTGCGGTCCCAAATTGATTTTCGAGTTTTTTTAGACCTAAAACCCAAAATATTTTGTAATACAATCCAATTTTTACTTTTTTTGAAGATTGGACCTGAAACCCTAATCTCAATTTTCACTTATCTGTATTTGTAAGCTTTTGGAGGTTCTGATAATTAATAAACAAACACTCCCCTGGCTGAAAATATTGAGATTCTGATTGAATCAACAAAACAGGTTCCAAAGGATTTAAAAGAAGAACAGAGAAGAATCAAACGAAATTGAGTAAAATTGGAACATTTTCATTAAAGAACAACAGCAAATTTATACAACGAAATAAAAGATAGCATCACTCACGTTCTAGCACGATGAGGAGATAAGAAACTGTAAAACTACGCACGAACAGAAAATGGAAAACTGTAAAACGAGAATAAGGAAACAGTCGGCATCTTTTTGTCTAGGATCATCACATCTTAAAATCGGGTCCAGTCCAAGTGATGAATCCAACAACATTAATTCAGGGCCCAAGTCCAACAGTATTCGTGCGAATCTTAAGTTTATTTGGTGATCTGAATCATAGTATCAGTTTATCAGTAGTTTGATTCATGGGTGGGAAAGGAGGGAAGAAAGCTGGATCAAGTGCCACACCTACGTCTGTGTCTCGGACTGGGGCTCCATTGTCTCTAAGGGTCGAATCACAGGGAAAGAATAAGAACCATATCAATGCAAAATCAGAGTTAAAATTGGATCATCTGAAAAGTCTTGCCGTGTGGACAGCCGAAGCATCTATCCCACTACAAGCGGCTTTTTTCGGAGAACGTTTGGCTGCCACGGCTGAGGCCTTACATACTCGTATCGAATCTTCTCTGTTTGTTTGTGAAAGGTTTGTTCTGTTGCAATTCATTCATTTTTTGTTGTTTTTTACTTGATTGATTATGTGTATATTCATGCTTAATTTTTTGTCCTATTCTTATTGCTTTCTCATTATTTGAATTCTACGTTTATGGATTCTGTTGTATACTTCCTTTGGAGCTTTGATATTAGTTATTGGGTGAATTTGGCTACTTGAGAATGACTTTGATATAACATAAAGCAGCTTCAGTATGATTTGTGTAGTTCCCGTTAGTAATCTTTTGAAATTAACTACATATGTTTTGGCCTATGGGATGTATGAAAAAATACTTTTTGTAACTTGACACTATCTTTTGGGATGCGTTTGTTTTTAAACTTTTATATACTTTTAATTGAAAAAATTACGATGGTGGCCCTCGATGTTTAAATAGTATAAAGAAAATACTCCTAAAGTTTATAAATTGCATGCAAAACCCTCGAAATTTCAAAATTATTAAAGAATGACCCTCGAGTGAATAGTAGTGGTTTTCATCTTTTTTCGTGTGAGTGGTTTTGACAATTTATGTGTTATTTTTTAATTTTTCAAAGTTTGGAAACATAGTATATTAATCTTTTCAAGGTTAAGCTGTCAAATACAAACTATGGATGCATTTAAAATATTAACGAGTGTTAGGGTCAAATATAAACGGTTTTAGAACTTATGGAGCCAGCCACGTAATTCTTAAATTTTGAGTGCATGGTGTTTACAATTTTTAAAAGTTGGAAGTTAACACGTATTATATCAATTTTAGGGATTTTGCAAGTAATTTACAAACTCTAGGGACATTGTCTTCACACTATTTTAAAGTTACTAACTACTAACAAACACCACTCAATTTTAATTAGTGGGTTGAGATATTCTCAAGTTGGTGTCAATCCATTTGAATGCTGATATAGGTTTTGGCTTGATTAAGTTTGTATTTATATGCAATTTTTGCTACAAAAGTTACATTAATTTTGCTCTTTCATTTCGGATGGGGTGTTTAAAACTAGAGTTTGGTTGCTGCATATGCATTTTACTCGCTTGATAAGTAATTATTCTCCCTATGGCTTATTTTGTTGCTATTAACAAACGTAAAAGTGAGATTGTAACATGCTTTAGTGTTAAATTGTAAGACTTCTTGTCACTGATGATTCCCTTGTTCTATACAGATGTGAAACCATTCTACGGCCTGGTAACAACTGCACGAAACGTCTCGAAATAAGCAAGCGTAAGAAGAAAATTACCAAGAACATTGTTGTCTTCAAATGCCACTTCTGTTCTCATCGAAACACAATGCGTGGAACCCCAAAAGACTATCTAAAAGAGATAATTATGTTGAAATGATGAAATTGCCCCCCATCGGAAAATAAAAGTTATGTAAATTGGTTTATAAAAGCAAATGTAGATCATAATAAATGATTTATTCAAGTATTTTACTATGTAGTCTCATCCATTTTATACGTTATATTATAGTACATTCCCATGTAAATTGATCCGATTCTAGAAATTTAAAATGGTATTAAAGCGGGTTCGGAAAAAATCCTGAGTGACTTTGCCGGGGTTAGTCTGGTTAAATGAAATGGATCGGTTGGTAATCTACCGATTTGAATTGTCAAGTCCAAGTTGTCAGATGATTAGAGGGTGTTGAAATAATGAAATTGTTCCACTTCGAAAAATAAAAGTTGTGTGGATGGTTTATAAGAGGAAATGTAGATTATAGTAAATGACTTGTTCAAGTATTTTACGATATGATCTTATTTCTTTTATACGTTATATCAAAGCACATTCCCCACATCAATTGACCCGATTCTAGAAATTAACAAATTCCACCAAAATATGAATCAAAGTCTTTTATCTCCAAACCCGCAAAGGATGCCAATTCAGTGGAAGCTAGAAATATTGTCACTAAAGTTGATCGAATGGAAGGCATCGCTGCTATGCTGAATCTTGGGACGAGTGATGCTGCAACTCCTCCTTTGAAAACACTTTCTTTGCTGGATTCAAAGATGAAGAAGCGAACTCGGTCGAGAGCTAAGAAAGTTGGTGCAGCGGAATGTAAGTCTTCTGTAGATACAAGTTTTGCTTCTTCATGTATAGAAAAGGAAAAAATAATGGATCAGTTTGAAAGAGATAAGTGAGCATGATGCTGTTGATAACAAGTTTGTAATTCCTATTACATTCCTTATTTGAGATCTATGTTAAATTTATCGTCATGATTGAGTTATGATTCGATAGATAATGAATATCAAAGGGAACATATATGTGATTTTGAGACAAATTTGAGGGATTAATGAACTGTTTTTATAAATATTATAATATTATTGACTGACGAAACGATTCGATTCCAAAGGAATTCAACCTCGAACTCGCACTTTAATCGGCTTAGTTCGAAAGATTCACGAGCTGGCTCAATTCGTTTACACATCTATGATCTAACTTAAACAATGCTTGTACAAACAGATCTCACTAAACGCACAAATGAGAATCCACAAGCATGTGATTCTATTGAAAACAAAAAATCGTTCACACGAAATCAATGGTGTTTCTGAACTAAAATTTGTCATTTTACAATAAATCAATAAAAATGTTCATTTTAATCTCAAGTTAAACAGTTTCTATTTAGAAATTTTGTTTTTAGTATATTGTTCTGTATAATTAAATTTCATATAAATAAAATTTATGTTATAGTTATTTTTTATAAAAAAAGTATTTGTTTTTTAAAAAAATATTTTATTTTCATTTTTAAATGTAATTAAATATTTATAATAACCCTTTGATCCGCTTTGAAAACCATGATCTTGACATCAAAATTCAAACCACCAAGTTTTCTTGCGGAAGGGATCTGATAATCTTCCAGTCACAAGACGCTCTATTATTTAAATCCTTTTCCGATTCTCAATCCATGCTGTAATCCCCTGGAAGTTCTGCTCGCAGCGCTCGCGAACATCTATTAAATGGGCGTAATCAAGAGCAGCTTCTCGTTTATACTGGGAACAACATTTGGAGTGTACTTAGCCCAGAACTACAATGTTCCCAATCTGCAGAAACTCTTAAACACTGGCCTCCTGATCGGTAAGCATATTGAAGAGAATTATCGCAAGCCCAAGAAGCCAGAAAGTGATGAATAATGGCACGGAATAACTATGCCCACCATGTGTTTGCGCTATTGCCTGTTAGTATTTCAACCTTGATAAAACTCGTAATTTCCTGATATTCATTAATTTACCAGATTTTAGCTATTTTGATTGCCTTTCATTTACATTCGATTTTCTTTTATCTTGACTACTATAATTCTTGAGTGCATAATGTATTTAGCAGCTTTCTGGATGTGATTCTGTTTTATTTGTTCTTAATGTATCTGGGGTGTAATGATGGAAAATAATATAAATAAATAGAAATAAAAACATGAGAAAATATTTTGCTATCGAAAACCAAAAACGAGAACAAATGTGATCGATTACGAGACAATATGTCCATGATCAAGTTAGTAAGCTTTTCGAGTATGCTTGTTCTATTTTTTTGTTGTACATTGAGTTTGTAGCTAAAGCTTGGACTGGCCATTTTGATGAGACTTCTGAGGAAATTATACATATCTCGTTCTTTGATTTCGGTGAACTTGTTCGAGGCAATAAGAGAGAGTTTCATAATTTGTTCTTTAGGTGTTTTTCCATTGATCCTCCTTAGATCCACGTCTAGCCAACAGTGATGGAGATCAAAGTTAGTTTATATGTGATCCATATAATATTATATATTAATGTTTATTATTTCATGTTGATGGAGACCATGAAACTTATGTTATAAAGACTGTGATATCTTTTTTTACCTTTCACATGTATAAGTTGTATTCATTAAGAAATTCTCTTACTATCATGAACATGGATTATAGTGCACATATCAACTATTCATACATATACATAAATTGTATTAAGATTTATGGCCTTTGGTTTTCCAATTATTAAATTGAATAATCAGTTATGAATTATCATGAATTGTGTGACTTTTGATTTATTTCAAGTTCCTGGAATAAACATGTTTTTGTTTTGTTAAGTTCTCATAATAGTGAGTTTTAAAAAGGATTAGGGAAAAAAATCATTTGAAAACTCTATGAAATATCTCAAGATAATACGAGTTGTGGAGATCATATAATTCTAAGATCCTTGACCTAAAGGTTTGATAAAGTTTTACAATCAATTAACACACAAAGAACTTCTGCTGCTTTTTCACATTTGTCAAATTCTCTTTAGACTCAATGGTGTTTTCTTCTAGTCTGATGTACCCGAGAGCTCCGTGCACTGCTTTCATCAGCTCGTTTAGTTCATCTGAATCATCGTTG
The DNA here is from genome assembly GCA_009725065.1 of Utricularia reniformis. Taxonomy (NCBI): domain Eukaryota; kingdom Viridiplantae; phylum Streptophyta; class Magnoliopsida; order Lamiales; family Lentibulariaceae; genus Utricularia; species Utricularia reniformis. Next base: position 74,959 of record RWGZ01001097.1, read on the forward strand.
CATATCGTGATTGCGATTCGTGTAAGTGTTACAAGAGGAAGAGCCCAGCTGTAAGGAAGTTCTTTAGAACTCAAAGAAAGTGTATAAGATTCTCAGGCTGCATTTTAATCCCCATATTGATCCATTAACTAGTGGGATCTCTTTGACATTCCCTCATAAGATCTATAAGTTGATCTTCTCCTTCTAGATGCAAAATGTAATGGGTTAGATCCAATTTCCATGAACCATTTGACGACAAGGATGACTCGTTATTCGACTTCCTTCGGGATTCGATAAACTGAACCACCCTCTCAAAGGTGTGGTTTACGAACACAATAGGTATCTGGCTTTATATTACAATTCCCTTTTGGCAAAAATGTAGAGACGAAAATCTTCAAATTTTATGAGATGCACAAACTTTCTACATGTCTTACCTCCAAACGTGAGCTCTATAGGAAATTGCCTTGATTTGAAGACTACTTCAACCCAATAATCCTCCACGTCTAATCTGACATTGTTGTTTGAAGATCTCTTGTTTTAGCGTTCAGATCGCTAAAAATGACTTGAAGTGGACATGTTCACAAAGGGTTTGTTTGGTTCAGTTTTTTAAAATTGAGGTGTGATGATGTTTGGTGAGATATGATGATCGCAAATTTTTAAATATGTTTAGTAAAATTACGATACTATGATCGTGATTTATGTAAAAATACTAATATACTCTTATATATAAAAAATAATAAATATAATTATATTATAATTAATAGAAGTAATGGTAATGAGTCTTTTCCAAAATCACGATGATGTCACATCTGGTTTTAATAGTTGTGATGAAATCGTGATTTTTTAACGATTATCACATTGCAATTAAGTTTGTATTTTGTGTACCATAAAAAATCACGATTTTGACATCGCACCGCACCTCACCGCCGTTTTAATTTGAATTTCAAACAAACTCAAGGAGTCACTATGTCAAAGCTAGATCCACGTATATATGGATATATATATATGATTGATTATGGAAAAATCATATATTTAAATATGATCAAATATTAGGAAATATTTGCTAGTTAACTAAATTGGAAGAATTTCCACAATGAACATTATTAAGAATATCAATATCATAAATAAGCATATTTCCAAAACCATTACAAAACTAATCATATTTCTTTATTACACTATTATTTATTTATTTTTATTTAACGTAGTTAATAATATCAAACTTTAAGGACTTATTTGCAAATTACACTTTTATTATTTTTGTTTGGCAGGACTTTATTTTATTAATGCCAATGAAAAATAAAAGTCTAATTTGCAAATAAGTCTTTAAAGTTTTATATTATTCAATATGATAAATAAAAATAGATAAATAATAATATAATAAAGAAAGATGATTAGTTTTGTAATGGTTTTATAAAGATATTTATTTATTGGGTGATGTTTGCACATGGCCCCCCAACTTACAGGCTTTGTAAAGAGTATGACCTTCAAGTTACGAAATTGCAAATATGATATATTTTTTGAGCTAAAATATGCATTTTTAGCCATCAAACTTAAGTTAAATACAAATAAAACACATAAAGTTTACAGTAAAGTTTATCATTGACACTTTAACGAACTCGTAAATTTATAATATTTCATGTACAATTCTCGAACATCAAGGGTAATTTTTAGATAATTTTTCAAATAGGTCTTATTTGCGTACTTTGTGATGAGTTTTCAAACGGTTTTTAATTTACTGAAACCAGGTCCTAGAATGTCATGGGTCAAAAACAAACGGTATTGATAACTTTAAGTGTCATTCTTGCAATTTCGTAAGTTGGGGGCATGCCTTTTACACATCTCGTAAGTTGGGGGCTAATTATGCAATTTTGTCTTTATTTATTATATTGATATTCTTATTAATAATGTTCATTTATGGAATTGAGTAAAATTTCAATAAACCAATTAAATAAATTATATGATGACATCACTAATTTTGACTTCAACTTCAAGGTGCCTCCTTGAACTACAACTTCTTGCTTCACATGATCCAATTTCATAACTTTAGCCTTCATATTAAGTGAAGGAATATTAATCATATCACCTTCCTTTAACATACGAGCCTTCTTTAACTTGGGAGGAGATGGAGAAGGTAATGCAACAACATCCACAACTACGTTTTCTTTAACTTTCTTCGATTCATTACGAGAATCTCTAAGTTTCTTATGAATGATAGAACGAGCCGATGCCGTAGCCTTTAAAATTTCGTCACAAATCCTATTTTTTTCATTCATACCATGCTCCAATGGGTTTGTTTGGGTTCGCGTTTGAAATTCAAGTGAGTTGAACGCAATTTTCTAAAATGTGATTTTTCAAAACAAAAGACAAATTGCGGTGTGTTCACTCTTATTTTTCTGCGTTTTCGCCACCGCTACTAATAGCAACTATCAACCAAACGCGATTTTGTAAAAGACTAAAATGCCGTTATTAGTCATACATATCACTTAAGGTTTTCATTCTATCGCCTAGTATCTCGTTTTACTATCGGATCCCCGGTTTTTTTTCAACCCTAAAAAATATTAAAATATTATTCAATGTTTTCATACCAGACAGTATACCATCAAATTTCGGACATTATCGATATTTTTTTTCTACAACCCGATACATGGTATTATGGTCGATATCCGGGTTTTTCAGGGTCCGACCCTAAAAAAATAATTAAATATTAATTTATTTAAAAAATAAATTAAAATAAAATTGGGTACCGCCCGGTATACCGGTCGTACAGCTTATATCAGTTCAGATCGGTACGGAATTTTGGACCTGTATGAAAACATTGATATTATTATTTTAAATTTTTTTAAAGTTAAAAAAAACATAAAATGGTATCGACCGATATATCACCGTTCTAACCAATATGAAAATTTTATATTTATTTCATAGCGACACAATTTCTCGTTTTTAGACTTTTCAGTTAAGATTATGTTATCTTGAGGGTAAATATGTACTTTTACTAAAATCGCGTTCATCATACCGTTTTTTTACAAAACAATTTTTAAAATCATGTTATTATAAATGCGTTCAACTCACCACAGTTTATCACACCACACCTCACCGCACTTTATTAACGCTATACCAAACAAACTCAATATATTTGTAATAAACTATATTTGTATTATCTAATATTAAATATTATCACATATACTGTGTTTATATTATAAATTTATTATTTCGTTTGTATCACCGTTACTATGATGAGGGGGATAACATTAGTATTCACATTATAACATAAATAAAAAATGCTACTGATATTCATCGGCTTATATTACCGTTAAAAATTCAGTTCCAAAGTTTAAATAATAATTTATTAGTTAATAATATATGACGAAAATAATGTAGTGTGTAAATAAATTATCACAATGATATCTAACAACAATGACAATAATATTATTAATTAAAGTAATGTAATATATTTATATTTCCGAGATATTTTCCAAATATTATGAATATATCAATTAAAAAAATAAAAAATATTTTTTTTAACTTTCCAGACGCTTCGGAAGCTGGAGCTTCAGCATTCAGAAGCTTTGGAGCTTCACAGGTTATCATGTATAATATATTGATTTGTAACATATATATAATATATTTAATATATTATCTATAATCTATAATATATATAATGAGAATTCTACTCAGGATTTTCTGAACATTGCTCTGATACCATGTTAAATTTCTAGAGTTAGTTCAATTCATGTGAGGAGTATGCTTGGATATAACGTATAAGAGCGGCCCAGATCACACCGTAAAAGACTTGAACAAATCATTTACNTACCCTGTAATGGGTGAGGCCCGATAACAGTTGGGCCAACTTAAATAATCAAAACGAACACTTACAGCCCACTTACACCTTTAGGAAGAGCGGCCCGATGTTCAACACAGAGGACCGAAGATAACCTTAGTAAATAAAGGCGTTATCTGCCAGCTGGCTCCGAGGTTTGGTCCGAACAGTTGCAAAACTGTTACAGGCTCACGCGTTCCACGCCTCGGGCCCTGTCACGTTTACCATGCTTCGGGCCCGATCACGCAGACCACGCATCGGTCCCAGCCTCGTTTTACATCCTGCGATAACAACCTCTAACAAACTTGTCAGAAGCGGTTACAGGACGTGGATTACACTCGTCGGCAATTATATAAATACAGGGCAAGACGAAGGAAAAGACAGGACCCTTTGGACGCGGAAGAACAGGCTGTTACTCTGCCGGATTCTTCTCGCTTTCTTTACCTCGTCATTTTCATTATCCTGTTTTGTATGAACTTTGATTTATTTTCTTTAGTGAGCAGGCTAAGAGCATAATCAGTTCTTAGTCGAGTGGTTTTCACCCCAATTCACGGGGTTTCCACTATATATTGCTGTGCATTTATTTTGGTTTTTAGCTTTCAATCGTCTTCCACATTTTAAAGAAATCAGAACCGAGTTCGTTTGTTGAACGAATCGGACGACTGTTGGTACCCCCTAAAAATGGATCATAACAATATATAATTTGACAAGGTCACTCAGGATTTTCTGAACATGCTCTGATACCATGTTAAATTTCTAGAGTTAGTTCAATTCATGTGGGGAGGATGCTCGGATATAACATATAAGAGGGAGGATATCACACCGTAAAAGACTTGAACAAATCATTTACTATGGTTCATATTCATTCTTATAAACCAATCCACACCACTTTCGATTTCCGAAGAACGGAATTTGTCCTGCATTGGATATCGTAATTTATACAATCTGAAACCTACTATGTGTGTTGATATTCGGGTAAAAAATTACTGTAGCACCTGCAGTAATTTTAAATTAGTTTTATATCACTGAAAAATTTAAATTGATCATAATATCACTGATTTTGTTTGTTAATGTTTGGATTGATGTTAAACTCATTAGTTTAATATATATTACTCAATAATTTTAATTTATTCCTTTTATACATTTAGGATATGTTATATATTTTATTATATTAATATTTTTAATATTATGCAGTAAATTACTCATATGATTATTCTAATAAAATATTCATATGTCTTTTAGTATATTATATACGAAAAATAATATAAATCAACTAATGTAGTCTCTAGGTGACTATAATGTTATAGATCTACAAATATTTACGAAATAAAACAATCGACATCTATTCCTCTTAATGGACAATTTCATCCGTCAACTTAAGTGGATCGAGTGAACTTATTATTATTAATAGTTATTTTAGTAAATATATTTATTGAATTTACCTTGTATTTTAATTGAATATAATTTTTAATAACAAAATAAAATACAAATTTTTTTTTATGTTACATTCTTATAGAATGAAAATGTTACATAATTTTATTACATTCTTGAAATAATAAAATTATTTATTCTATCAATCAAATATTAAGATTATTAATGTCATTAGCAATTTGATTATTTTAAATAATTCAAATTTATTTATTAAATTAATGAATCTGAACATGAAAACAAACACTAAGAGATAAAATTACTGTTATTATTTAATAAATAAATATTAACTCACACCGCAATTATGAAAAAATTCTTTCATGCTCTTACCTGGTTTACTTCAACTTAGTTTTTAGCAGAAATAGGTATTCTATATTTCCCCTTTTCTCTAGTCCTAATTTTGAAAATGGAGCTTAGCACGAAAAGGAGAATGGGGCTTAGCAGGAAAAGGAGGCTTATTTGTAGATGAGCATGTTCTTGTTTCTCGTTTCAGACTCTACTATTCATCCAAGCACAATGAGGTTTGATTCGTTGTTGTCATTTTCCCCAAGTCCGTTCATTGAAATACGTATTTGGATCTGGATTCTGAAATCCATACGACTGTAAATCGATGCCTGCGAAATCAGGTAAAGAAAGCTCGATCGGGAAGTAATATTGCAGTTTGCGGATTTCTGAGTCGACTTTTGATTCTTTGATTTGTAAAGCTGCAATTATTTTCTGGTTATGGAGATTCTGGAGAGAAATTGAAACGATGATTGGAGTTTCCATTGGAGTTTTCATCGTATGCAATTTTTGCTGTGGATTTGTAGCATATTCGTTCAGTACAGTTCTAGTACTACACTTGTAGGGGTTTTTCTAATCGACGATCTGTTTTGCTTCAATTTGGTTTGATGATCGGCGAACGGACGGAATCTGGCCATAAGATGTCCTTGAGCCCAAGGAAGTCTATCAGCTTCTTGCTTAAAGCTTCTGTAGGTGGAAGCCCAGGATCGGGGATGCAAAACCAGCGGTTTAACCAATCCACCGCTTCGGGAAAAAGTTTTTTGCCGTAGAATGTAGTCTTGAACCAAAAAGGTACAGTCAGGTACTTATCTCCATGGCAAGCTGCGTCAACAACCGCCTTGGCTAACCGGTGTACGGGTTTGATCGGGACGATGCTCATAGCTGAANTGTTTATATTATAAATGTATTATTTCGTTTGTATCACCGTTACTATGATGAGGGGGATAACATTAGTATTCACATTATAACATAAATAAAAAATGCTACTGATATTCATCGGCTTATATTACTGTTAAAAATTCAGTTCGAAAGTTTAAATAATAATTTATTAGTTAATATATATGACGAAAATAATGTAGTGTGTAAATAAATTATCACAATGATATCTAACAACAATGACAATAATATTATTAATTAAAGTAATATAATATATTTATACTTCCGAGATATTTTCCAAATATTATGAATATATCAATTAAAAAAATTAAAAAATATTTTTTTTAACTTTCCAGACGCTTCGGAAGCTGGAGCTTCAGCATTCAGAAGCTTTGGAGATTCACATGTTATCATGTATAATATATTGATTTGTAACATATATATAATATATTTAATATATTATCTATAATCTATAATATATATAATCTGACAATGTCACTCAGGATTTTCTGAACATGCTCTGATACCATGTTAAATTTCTAGAGTTAGTTCAATTCATGTGAGGAGTATGCTCGGATATAACGTATAAGAGGGAGGAGATCACACCGTAAAAGACTTGAACAAATCATTTACTATGGTTCATATTCATTCTTATAACCAATCCACACCACTTTCGATTTCCGAAGAACATAATTTGTCCTGCATTGGATATCGTAATTTATACAATCTGAAACCTACTATGTGTGTTGATATTCGGGTTAAAAATTACTGTAGCAGCACCTGTAGTAATTTTAAATTAGTTTTATATCACTAAAAAATTTAAATTGATCATAATATCACTGATTTTGTTTCTTAGTGTTTGGATTGATGTTAAACTCATTAGTTTAATATATATTACTCAATAATTTTAATTTATTCCTTTTATACATTTAGGATATGTTATATATTTTATTATATTAATATTTTTAATATTATGCAGTAAATTACTCATATGATTATTCTAATAAAATATTCATATGTCTTTAATTATATTATATACGAAAAATAATATAAATCAACTAATGTAGTCTCTCGGTAACTATAATGTTATAGATCGATAAGTATTTACGAAATAAAACAATCGTAAATAATACATTACTAAATATTTATAACATTACTAAACAATCGTAAATAATACATTACTAAACAATCGATAACTATAACATTACTAAATATTTAATGTTATTAAATATTTATTAATATTTATTCTAGTAAATATATTTATTGAATTTAACTTGTATTTTAATTGAATATAATTTTTAATAACAAAATAAAATACAAATTAGGACAAAATTACTGTTATTATTTAATAAATAAATATTAACTCACAGTTACAATTATGAAAAAATTCTTTCATGCTCTTACCTGGTTTACTTCAACTTAGTTTTTAGCAGAAATAGGTATTCTATATTTCCCCTTTTATCTAGTCCTAATTTTGAAAATGGAGCTTAGCACGAAAAGGAGAATGGGGCTTAGCAGGAAAAGGAGGCTTATTTGTAGATGAGCATGTTCTTGTTTCTCGTTTCAGACTCTACTATTCATCCAAGCACAATGAGGTTTGATTCGTTGTTGTCATTTTCCCCGAGTCCGTTCATTGAAATACGTATTTGGATCTGGATTCTGAAATCCATACGACTGTAAATCGATGCCTGCGAAATCAGGTAAAGAAAGCTCGATCGGGAAGTAATATTGCAGTTTGCGGATTTCTGAGTCGACTTTTGATTCTTTGATTTGTAAAGCTGCAATTATTTTCTGGTTATGGAGATTCTGGAGAGAAATTGAAACGATGATTGGAGTTTCCATTGGAGTTTTCATCGTATGCAATTTTTGCTGTGGATTTGTAGCATATTCGTTCAGTACAGTTCTAGTACTACACTTGTAGGGGTTTTTCTAATCGACGATCTGTTTTACTTCAATTTGGTTTGATGATCGGCGAACGGACGGAATCTGGCCATAAGATGTCCTTGAGCCCAAGGAAGTCTATCAGCTTCTTGCTTAAAGCTTCTGTAGGTGGAAGCCCAGGATCGGGGATGCAAAACCAGCGGTTTAACCAATCCACCGCTTCGGGAAAAAGTTTTTTGCCGTGGAATGTAGTCTTGAACCAAAAAGGTACAGTCAGGTACTTATCTCCATGGCAAGCTGCGTCAACAACCGCCTTGGCTAACCGGTGTACGGGTTTGATCGGGACGATGCTCATAGCTGAACTTCAATTTCAAGCTGATTTTTGAAGAAATCTAGGTAGCTTACATCTCGTAGATCTTGGTCTACTATCATCTTCCCTTCGTTGTTGATGAACTTGCCTTTTGTCATCTCTGATTCTATCAAACCTGGTATCACTAGCGTGATTCCGATATGTGATCCAAATTCCACTCTTACAGTCTCAAAGAAATTCACTACTGCTGCTTTACTGGGTATTTAAATACCCAGTGTTTTTTCCTGTATTTGCCAAACCATCAATTTTTTGGATGCATAACATTGTCAATTGTCAGACATCAATAAATTAATAATTAATTATACTTTTTTAAATAAATTTTTAATAACATTAATATATATCTTTTTATAAATATATTAATATGTAAAAATACTTTCACTGATATTTAATCCTTTGTTTTTTTTATATTTATTTACTTTTCAGTTTTCAACGAAAAACATGGTTTCTCTTCTTCTAAATGTTTTCTTTACAAATATTTTTTTTACTACTACCGTAACTTTTGCCGGAATATTTCCCCTGCCGCCAGGGAAGAACTTTTCTTCAGTGGTTTCATGCCGGAAAATCACGCGAATTGGGGAATAAGCATCATCAACCCTTTTCATAAATATGGTTCGGACGTCTGTTGTTCCTTTGATCTTTTCTCTTTCAATTGCTTTATGGTCTACCCATGTGATTCATTGCTTCAATTTCTGATTATTATTGTTTGGGTTCGTTGGAATGAACTGTCTTTGATTTTATTTATGAGATCTCTCGTTATTTTTTTGTTATGAATTGCTTAATTATATTCAAGAGGTAAGAAAGGAACAGAAAAAAAAGACAAAAGAGTTTAGTAAGACGAATTATTATCAACTGACAAAAGTTGTTATCGATGTTATATTATAAAATTTATATTAAATACTGTTATTCAACATTTATTTTTAAAAATACTATTATTAAAAAATGTATAAATAACTCATACTATGTAAATTTTTTTTCCGCCAAACTACCCCATATGTCGGAAATTCATGCAAAAAGTAAAAAAAAAAAAGCTGACCCTAGTCTACGAACAATCTGCAATAAGAATTTCAAGATACTGGTGTATAAACCCTAGTCGTGGATAAAAACAAGAGGCTGGTGTAAGCAAATGCCATTCTCCAGCTTCGTTCCCAGAATAAATACGTAGTCTTCGGTGAATTTCAAGATCCATTTGTTTCTCATGTTCTTGGACACATTCCTTTCCCGGCAATTTAATCAAACTTTATGTGGTGCAGCTGACCCACGCCGAATATTCTGCTTTCCTTTGATTTGCCGTTGGATCGATCTGTTTGAAAATGAAACACAATGTCTTGGTTTTGTACACTTGCATTGTATCTATCTAAGAAGTAAAAGATCTGTACCATATACAAAATGTAATATTTCATGCACTCTCTTTTGTGCTAAGGGAATTAAGTCAACCCCTTCCTTCTCTGTTATCGTTGATAGAACAGGTAATGAAGCACCAAAGTGGCAACTGTCATCTTCAGCTTTCACACTCCCTCCGCACGTTGGAGCTTCATCGAATGTGCAGCACCTTAGTTGCCTTAAACAGCTCCGAAAAGGTGATATGTTCAGGGACTTCGTGAATAGATCCGCGGCTTGCTCTTTTGTCCCAACATGACTCAAGCGTACAAAGCCTTCTTTCAGGTGATTGCGCACAAGGTGACAATCCACCTCTAAATGTTTTGTTCGTTCATGGAAGACTGGGTTGGTTGCTATATGTATGGCAGCCTGGTTATCACAATATATATCGATCGGTAATTGAACTGAAGTTTGAAATTCTCCCAGAAGGTAAGATATCCATTTAACTTCGCATAACGTCATCCCCAAGCTACGATACTCTGCCTCTGCCGTGGATCGCGACACAGTTGTTTGCTTCTTCGTTCTCCATGACACTAAACTGGAACCAATCATAATCCCATAGCATGTCAGCGATCTTCGAGTATCGACGCATGAACCCCAATCCGCATCGCAATATGCTCTCAATTTGAAATCTGAGCCTTTGGAATAAAACAATCCCGTCCCTGGCGTCCTTTAATATACCTCACCACATGCAAGGCGGCGTCCCAATGGCTTTCTCACGGCTGTTGCATGTACTGACTCAATTGTTGGCATGCATATGCCAGGTCAGGTCTTGAGAATCCAAGATACAATAAGCGCCCTATCAGTCTTCGATATCTGTCTGGATGGTCCAACTCACTGGAGTCACTATTGCTCAGATGGATTCCTGGAGGTAATGGCGTGTTTGTAGGCTTTCCTCCTTCCATTCCCACATCCTTGACAATGTTCAGAGCATACTTCCTTTGATTAATAAAGATTCCATGGTCTGAGTACCCGATTTCTAGACCTAAGAAGAATTTGGTTGTTCCCATATCTTTAATTGTGAACCAATCATTAAGGTAGGCTTTGGTTCGTTGTATTTCCTTTGGATCATCTCATGTGACGAGTATGTCATCAACATACACGATGAGTGTTGTGATGGAACCAATACAAATCTTCACGAATAAGCAGTGGTCATGTTCTGATTTCCTGAACCCTTGAGCAAGTAGCTTGCTGGTCAATTCCTTGTTCCATTGCCTCGAAGCCTGTTTTAGTCCGTAGAGTGGTCGTTTAAGTCTGCAAACCAAGTCTGTTTTTTTAGTTTTCAGTCCCTCTAGTGCGTGCATATAAATTTCTTCATCTAAGTGGCCATGCAAAAAAGCATTGTTGATGTCTATTTGATGCACAACCCAAGCATTCGCTGCTGCGAGCGCAAACACCATGCGAACCGTTACATGCTTGGCCACAGGTGCGAACACATCGAAGAAATCCAGCCCCTCTATTTGGGCGTACCCTTTAGCCACAAGCCTGGCTTTGTACTTAGCAATGCTTCCATCGGCATGAAGTTTCGTTTTATATATCCACCTGCAACCAATTGGTTTCTTTCCTTGCGGAAGAGGCGTTAGGTCCCATGTGCCATTTTTCTCCAGAGCCTCAATTTCATCCCTCATCGCCTCAACCCAATGAGGCATTCCAGTAGCTTCCCTATAGGTGCCAGGTTCTTGGACCATGTCCATGTTTGCCATGAATCCCATATGTGCATCAGATAAATGTGGGGACCGATGGTAAGGGTAAGAATTGGGTGTGTACATGGTAGGTTCTGATGGTGATGTTTTAGCCAGGGATACATAGTCATCAAGCCATTCAGGACGTTTAGGAGTTCTATCGCTTCGCCGAAGATAAGGTATATATGCTTTATCAGCATTCATCTCTGGTAGATTCTGAGGATCAATGATTTGATCAATGTCGGCATTTTCTGAATCTGATTCAAGGTTGACGATAGGTTGAATCGCTTCATGGTTCAGTTCAGTAGCTGGAATTCGTAAATTTTCATGGTCTGGGACATGTGTGACCGAATCAGGATCAGACACTGGGTGGACTTGGGAATCAGGGCGAACACAACCCTCTATAGTTTGAGTGATATAAGGCAGACCATTTCCCTCAGTATCGTTCACTCGATCTGATGATTTATATGGGAACACATGTTCGAAGAACCTTACATCTCTCGAGTATATGATCCATTTCAGTGTCAGATCATACATCTTATAAGCTTTCATGTCAGTGGAATATCCTACAAAGACGCATTTCGATCCTCTCGGCGCAAACTTATCTTTATGTGGCGTGTTGTCACAAACGAATCCAAGGCAACCAAACACCTTCAATTGAGCATACGTTGGTTCTTTCTGGTATAATCTGGAATAAGGAGTTTCCCATCCCAATTGTGGTGAAGGCATTCGATTGATCAGGTGGGTTGCTGCAAGCATGGCTTCCCCCCATAAAAGGTTGGGTAATGACACATGGATTAAGAGGGTCCTTGCTGTCTGAACCAAGTGTTTGTGCTTCCGTTCTACTATCCCGTTCTGTTGTGGAGTGTAGACACACGATTTCTGATGGATAATTCCATTAGCCGAAAAAAGTGATCGACAAGTTTCATTGAGAAACTTTGACCCGTTATCTGATCTGATAGTTTGGATGGCTGATGCGAATTGCACTTCCGCCTGTTTAATGAAGCTTTCCAGTAGGGCCTTAGCTTGAGATTTGTGGATCATCAAGTATGTCCACGTTGCCCTGCTGTAATCGTCTACAAGCGTTATCACATATCTCGCACCACTGAGGCTTGGTTTTGAGTAGGGACCCCATACATCAATGTGTATCAATTGAAAAATTCGCAAAGTATGGGTGGAACTTCGTGTAAAAGGGAGCCGTTGGATCTTCCCAAGTATGCAAGCATCACAGGGGGAGTAAATCATACTATCATCGAAATTTTTCTTTGACAGAAAGTTCATAATCTTGATGTTTGGATGGCCCAAACGGGCATGCCACAACGACAAAGTATGTTTGTTTACATCCAAAGGTTTCAAAAGGAAAGTGGTACCAGGGGTAGCGGATACCTTTTTAGGAAAAGCAGTAAGATCAGCAGCGATTGAGTTGCATACATGAGCTTTTGCGGAAGAGGGTGTGGCTTGTGCAAGGATGTAGAGGCGATTCTTGACATAACATCTAGCAAGAATTTCAGAAGTCTTCGGGTCCTGTATAAGACAAGTGGAAGCTGTGAAATGTAAATTCAATCCACAGCTTTGGATTAATCTGGAGGCAGATACGAGATTAAATCTAAAAGCTGGAACAAGGAAGACATTGTCTATGGTCAAACTTGAGTTCAGATTAACAGTTCCGACGTGGGTGATCGGAATGGTTGATCCATCAGGTAAGGTTACGTAAATGGATTTCTCTAATGGTCTGTGGGTAGAGAAAAGGGACAGCCTGTTGCACATATGGTTCGTGGCTCCCGTATCTATGATCCATCCCTGGTCATCTGTTAATTCAGAGCATGAATTGACAAGAGGTGTGGAAGTACCTGCAAAATTGATATGTCCAGCGAACTCATCAGCCTTGTTCTCCACATTCTCGATCCCAGCAGCTCCTTCAACATTCAGAGGGTTCTCAGAGACCATATTGGCGTATGCTCGGGGCATGGAGCGTCCTTGATTCTTCCTGAGCTGCTTGTACCAATCAGGGACTCCTTTAATGAGAAAGCATTCGTCAATGGTGTGCCCTTTTTTGTTGCATTTCTTGCATATCTTCTGTTATGTTGAAAGGGACGCAGGTTGCTGGTCTTTAATGAGTTTTGATTGGTTTGGTCTGCTATTGAACTTGGTTGTTAGTGCTCCTTCCACATTTCCTTCATGCACAAGTCTCTCCTTTTGCTGCTCCACCTTGGTTATTATTCCAAACACTTTGGCTAATGTGGGCAGTGGTTCCATCATTAGTATTTGGTTGATTGTTGGCTCATAATACTCTTGTAGTCCATTAAGAAATTGGTTTACTAGGATGAAATTCTCTCTATCCATGTACAACCTTCCTACATTACACGTGCAGCTTCGTGCTGCCTCGCAGGTGCATACTGGGATGGGCAGTATACGGGAGAGTTCCTCCCAAAGCTTGCTCAGCTTGTTGTAGTACATGGTCACTGAAAGAGAACCTTGAACCAGAGTGTTAATTTCTCTTTGGATTTTTGAGAAGAGTGGTTCATTTGCCTCCGCATATCGTTCTTCAACCTCGAACCATAAAGCACGCGCTGTTGGAGCGTACATGAACGATTCAGAAATTTCAGTAACCATGGAGTTTAGAAGCCATGCTCGCACAGTTGAGTCAACTGATTTCCACAGTATGTAATCTTGGGTAGTTTTCTTTGGCGTTGTCACGACACCGGTGACAAAACCAGTTTTCATGCGTGAGTCCAGCGCAAGCTCCATTGCCTGACGCCAACCTCGGAAGTTTCGTCCGTTCAGGTGTGTTGTCACAATAACCTGTCCGGAGTGCTCATTTCCTCCCAGACGTAACGGGTCATAAGTTTTGATTAAGTTCATACCTTCAGTTTCCTTTGGAGCCAAGAGTGTCTTACTATCGTTGTCTTTGTCATTGGTTGTCATCTTCTTGAAGTGCAAGCTCCGATACCATGTAAAACATCAGTAAAGCTACCAAGAAGAAACGAAGGAATGCAAGGAGACAGAGGATTTTAAGTTTTCTCAATCTGTTTGAAAATGAAACACAATGTCTTGGTTTTGTACACTTGCATTGTATCTATCTAAGAAGTAAAAGATATGTACCCTATACAAAATGTAATATTTCATACACTCTCTTTTGTGCTAAGGGAATTAAGTCAACCCCTTCCTTCTCTGTTATCGTTGATAGAACAGGTAATGAAGCACCAAAGTGGCAACTGTCATCTTCAGCTTTCACAAAGATGTCGCTATTTTTAACTTCTCCCTCACCACCCCAGCTGCTTCTCCTTCACTTATCTTTTCAGTTCCTCTAGCGCGTTTTCGTACGGTTCCACAAATTCACGCAATATCGCCGCCCCCAACCTCCACCTCCGGATGGTAGTGAATTTTTTGGTGAGGAGGTTGAGCCTCTGGAGCTCTGTTAGTTTGGGTTTAGAATTTTTCGGTGAGGAGGTTGAGCCTCCACATGAATTTTCGACACATTATTAGTTTGACAAATATAGTAAAAAACAGAATTTTTTTTATCAAATATAAGAGTGTGAAAAACTTTAATTTGTAAAATAATAATTTTTTTAATTAATTTATAAATAACATTGACACATAAAAAATTTTAAAATATTGATGATGTAATATTGATATTATATTTTATTTGTAGAATATAAAATCTAAAAATTCTGGTAAAGTTATGGAAAGACCATCATTTTTTTCCTATTTTCTCTTTCATCTTTCCTCTTTATTCTTTCCTCTTCAAAGTTACAAAACAAAAAACTCAGAACGTTTCNACGATAAAAAACATCATAATTATAAAAAATATACTAAATATTCTTAAACAAATAATACTCTTTAAAAAACTAATTTTTGTAAATACTAAAATAAAAATTACTAATTAAAAAAATTATTATTTAAAACAAATACTCCAATTAAATTATATACTAAACATTTTAAACATAATAATCTACTCTTTAAAAAAATATTAATCCTAAATACTAAACTAAATATTTCTAAATGATAAAAAACGAATTCTAATTACAATAAAGATTGAAATGAAATGTATACTAAATATTATAAACATATTAAACAAAACTTTCAAAAAAAAATTATTAATAATCATAAACAAATATAATTTAAAAACAAATCCTAATTAGAAAAAATAAAATTAAACGTAATAAAAAATAATTAAATAATACAAGAATTTTAATTTAAAAAAATATAATTATACCTTAATAATTATATGTTGGATGATGGAGAGAATGAGAAGGTAGATGGTGTAAAGAAGATAAAAATGAAGAATTATTTATAGGAGATTTGGGGGAGGAGTATAAATGTAATTAGACATATTTAACTCTCGACCACTACTGAATTAACTCGTTTGGTATACTTAGCCGCTATTTGTCATACGTGGTTGCGTTCCGTAAATACAACTGTGTTTACGGAACTCGGTTGACCCAAAAAAAACATCCCGATTTTTTTTAGCATTATTTGAACGAAAAAGGCTAAATTAGATACTAATTCAATCATACGAAGAATGATTATCAAATTATCAAAATTAAAGTATAGTGACCAAAGTTAAAAAATATGTTGTGATATGACTTCTTATTTTTATTCTTAAAATTTTTCCTTAAGTATTATTACAAATTGTATCATTAAAGAATTGCATTTACACTATTTATAGTGATATATAAATATTATTATCTAATTATATTTTTGTGATTTTAAATATTAATCCCAAGAAAAAATACAAGATATTTCAACTAAAAATACAATAAAGGTTTTGCTATATTTCAACATAATATGATAATATTTGATGCTTTAACATAATTTAAGAAACTTTAATGATTGATTTTAAGAGTGCAATTTATGTACGAATGAATAACTATGAGAAGACCGCTGCAGGGGACCAAATCGGAGCAATCTTGCCTCCCAAAATTGAGAGTTTTTCTTAATTGCAAGAAATGGGCTGGGAAGAAAAGAACGCTGCCCACCGCCTTCTGGCGGCATGGTTGATCGGTGGGCTGGCTGTCACATTCCTCGGCTTCCATTTAGCGTTGCCGCTTTTGGAAAAGAGGAAGAATAAGAAGAGGCCGATAAGGGTTTATATGGATGGATGCTTTGATATGATGCATTACGGCCATTGTAACGCACTTCGTCAAGCTAGAGCCCTCGGTGACCAATTAGTTGTTGGTGTTGTCAGCGACGCTGAAATTACCCTCAACAAAGGACCCCCAGTTACTCCACTTAATGAAAGGTTGAGTCTTGCACTTTATTAAAATACGTTTTGCTGTCCCATACTATATGAGTTTGCTCAGTTTTGGCCTTTTTATGAACAAAAAGTTTATGTTTTTGTTTCATTTTCTATTATTTCCTGTAAATCTCCATTCAGCTCCGTTATGTGTTTTTTCATATTTTGTTTTCTTTGCTTTTTTGGGGTGTATCCTTTTTCTATCGTTTCATTCCCATTTCACAATATTACGAGATGGATTTATATGTGAATAACGCTTATATCTCTGTTTAAAAAAATGTTAAGCTAACTGTTTCTTCATCTATAAAACTTGTTTCTCACGTTTTCTATATCTATTTGATGCATTAATTTGGGCATTTCAAGCAAGACTCCCTGTAATTTTCAAGAAAATTGAGAAATTAATGTCCTGTTTTATATTTTATGCACAGAATGATAATGGTAAATGCTGTAAAATGGGTAGATGAAGTTATTCCTGATGCTCCCTATGCAATCACAGAAGATTTTATGAGGATGTTATTTGATGACTACAAAATTGATTACATTATCCATGGAGATGATCCCTGCATTTTACCAGATGGTACTGATGCCTATGCTCTTGCTAAGGAAGCCGGACGTTACAAACAAATAAAGCGCACTGAAGGGGTTTCAAGTACTGATATTGTTGGTATGAAAATTCCTATTTTGACAATAGCTTTTCAAAGAAATCGAATCCTTTTGAAAGCATTCCTTGATCTTTTTATGCATTTCACACATCATATTATTTTTATCTGATGTAAACATTCGTATCGTGTTTTTCCGGACTTAAAAGGAATAGAAGCTTCAACTGTTTGCATTTTTAGATACTTTATTTTTGTTCAATTATTTGTATGTCGTAGGACGCATGCTTTTATGTGTAAGAGAGCGATCGAATAGTGATAGTCAGAGCCACTCATCTCTGCAAAGACAATTTAGCCATGGTCATAGCCAAAAGCTCGATGATCGTAGTTCAGGTAGTGGAACAAGGATATCTCATTTTCTTCCTACTTCCCGCAGGATTGTCCAATTCTCCAATGGGAAGGTACATTGTTCGTATTTAAATGAGCCGTTTATTTCCATTATTGAACATTTCCATTATCTCGTATATGGTTCATCTCTATTTGGCTAAAAACTGAGCTGTTTGAGTATGACCAGATAATAAAAATTTCTCATGGATTTCATCTTTTCAATTATCTAATTTTACTTCATGTGCCATTTTTTGTTGTGCTAATTTATTCATTTATGCCTGCTTTAGTGTTTTCGGATTTTTGTGATTGCATCCAACTGGCTTATTCTGCAATTGCATGAATAATACTAATTTTTCTGCCATCAGTTTTCTATGTTGATTAAAATTTATAGTTTCATGTACATCTACGTGTGTTATATTCTGTTTGACTTTCCTTTTTACAGGGGCCTGGACCTGATGCTCGTATAGTGTACATTGATGGTGCATTTGATTTATTTCATGCTGGACATGTAGAGGTCTGAGATCATATATATATATATATCTTCGTTTACGTGCTTTTACTAGTTTGCTACAATACTTGTTTATATTGGATACGCTATGTAGATTCTAAGGCTTGCACGTGAGCTTGGAGATTTTCTTCTTGTCGGCATTCATACCGATCAAACTGTGAGGTATATATATCGCATTAGTTTCCATATTATTCAAACTTGGATTAACACAGTGTTCCTTTCGAAAGCAAGTATGTAATGCCGTTATGTAGTTTTGAGATCTAGCGAAAGGATTATATTTGGTCACTTTCGTTTATGAAATTGTTGTAGTTTAAAAAGAGGAGTTCATCGTCCAATCATGAATCTCCATGAGAGAAGCTTAAGTGTTTTGGCATGTCGTTATGTAGATGAGGTGATAATAGGCGCTCCATGGGAGGTATCAAAAGACATGGTAAGTTTAAGTTCATTAAAGAGCTCCAAAATTCAATGTTTTCAAATCCAGCCACATCCGTCGGTTTATTGAACAAACGGATCATTGGATTAAATATGTGTTATTCTTATTTAAAAAAATGATTTAATTACGGTTCGATGATTTTTTGGGTCAATGAACAAACGGCGAATACTCTGATTTCTATGACTTGTTTCTATGTATCACAACACTTAAGATGTGGACAAATAGCTTTTGATTCCTTTTGTTTTTCTTGTAGATAACAACCTTCAATATCTGTTTGGTTGTGCATGGATCTGTGGCTGAGGATACGGAATTCCGGGATGTAAGTACATTGTTGTATGTTTTGGTTATATATGGTTTCCAATTCGGGTTTTTGTTTCGTAGAATCCATACGCAATTCCTATTGAGTTAGGCATCTTCAAGCTACTTGGTAGCCCTTTGGACATCACAACTAGTACAATTATAAAGAGGATTGTAGCAAATCATGAGGCATACCAGGTATCATCATAAATAACCCTTACTCAAATGCATCCTGAGAAGTGAACTCGATATTTACGGTGTTTGCAGAAAAGAAATGAGAGGAAGGGAGAAAGTGAAAAGAGATATTATGAAGATAAAACCTATGTATCAGATCAATGATTTAGTCATTTGATGTTTTAATATAAGATTAGAGAAACTGCAGCTGTACTTGTACTTGACTTTTTGTTAGAGACAGGCAGGCATATATATTATTCAGGTACTTTTTTCTCATTATGAACCAAATAATCAATCAGCTTCATTCATTTGTGCTAGTAGATTCAATTCAAGTAATTACACAAGTATCCTTCAAATCTAGTTTCTGGGGTATTTTGCCAAATACCCCTATTTCAAATCTTTATCAAATATGTAAACATGTTATTCAACCAATGTTTTTTGAATGTGGGTTATTCGACAAACAAAAATTTTTGCAGAATTGAATTTTTGTTATTAAGATAAAATTACCCAATAACCCTCTGCGAAATTTTTATTTGTCAAATAACCCACTTTAAAAAAACAATAGTTGAATAACCTGTTTTCCAAAAACATTTGCAGTATAACATGTGTTTACATATTTTATAAAAATAAAAAAATAATTTATATATAATATATTAATTAAAAATATATAATAAATTAAATTATAATATATTAAACAATGTTTTCATACTGATCCAAAATTTCGTATGGATACGAAATATTGATTTTTTATTTTTTATAAATCCGGGTTCCGACCCGAAAACCCGATACCGATCCAAATATTGGTGTCGTTTGGTTTTCGTCATGCCGATCCGTTGAAAACATTGATATTAAGATTGAATTGAATTTAACGGGTTTGAATTCAATACATTTACGTTGTAAAAATAATTAAATTCGTTTAATAAACTGTAAGAATTTACTAAAATAAATTAAATTACAATTGAAATATTCATAAATATTATATAGGGCGGCCCGTAAAATACTAGGTATCAAACGATATATCAATCATACACCCCAAATCAGAATATATGTTTTCATATCGATCAATATGTGAAATTATAATATGAAAATACCGACTAGTATCCGGCACTATAACTCGATACCTCTATGTATTGCACAAATTGATATTAAGATTGAATTGAATTTAACGGGTTTGAATTCAATACATTTACGTTGTAAAAATAATTAAATTCGTTTAATAAACTGTAAGAATTTACTAAAATAAATTAAATTACAATTGAAATATTCATAAATATTATATAGGGCGGCCCGTAAAATACTAGGTATCAAACGATATATCAATCATACACCCCAAATCAGAATATATGTTTTCATATCGATCAATATGTGAAATTATAATATGAAAATACCGACTAGTATCCGGCACTATAACTCGATACCTCTATGTATTGCACAAATTGATATTAAGATTGAATTGAATTTAACGGGTTTGAATTCAATANGTATGTTTTGGTTATATATGGTTTACAATTCGGGTTTTTGTTTCGTAGAATCCATACGCAATTCCTATTGAGTTAGGCATCTTCAAGCTACTTGGTAGCCCTTTGGACATCACAACTAGTACAATTATAAAGAGGATTGTAGCAAATCATGAGGCATACCAGGTATCATCGTAAATAACCCTTACTCAAATGCATCCTGAGAATTGAACTCGATATTTACGGTGTTTGCAGAAAAGAAATGAGAGGAAGGGAGAAAGTGAAAAGAGATATTATGAAGATAAAACCTATGTATCAGATCAATGATTTAGTCATTTGATGTTTTAATATAAGATTAGAGAAACTGCAGCTGTACTTTTACTTGTACTTGACTTTTTGTTAGAGACAGGCAGGAATATATATTATTCAGGCACTTGTTTCTCATTATGAACCAAATAATCAATCAGCTTCATTCATTTGTGCTAGTAGATTCAATTCAAGTAATTACACAAGTATCCTTCAAATCTAGTTTCTGGGGTATTTTGCCAAATACCCATATTTTACCCCAATAAACCCTTTGCGAAATTTTTGTTTCTCAAATAGCCCATTTTCAAAAAACATTGGTTGAATAACATGTTTTTCAAAAATATTTGCAGATTATAATAATCTGTGTTTACATATTTTATAAAAATAAAGAAATAATTTATACATAATTAATTATATATTAAACAATGTTTTCATATTGATCCAAAATTTCGTACCGATACAAAATATTGATTTTTTTTATTTTTTATAAATCCGGGTTCCGACCCGAAAACCCGGTACCGATCCAAATACTGGTGTCGTTTGGTTTTCATCATACCGATCCGTATGAAAATATTGATATTAAGATTGAATTGAATTTAACGGGTTTGAATTCAATACATTTACGTTGTAAAAATAATTAAATTCATTTAATAAACCGTAAGAATTTACTAAAATAAATTAAATTACAATTGAAATAATCATAAATATTATATAGGGCGACCCGTAAAATATTGGGTATCAAACGATATATCGATCATACACCCCGGATCAGAATATATGTTTTCATATCGATCAATATGTGAAATTACGATATGAAAATACCGACTAGTATCCGGCACTATAACTCGATACCTCTATGTATTGCACAAATTGATCAATATGAAAACATATGTTGCCCAATATGATCGATATATCGGTTGATACCCGGCCGGTATTTTAAGTATCGCCCAATATAATATTTTATCAAAATTTTTATATCGTAATTTAATTATTTTTAGAACGTAAATATTTTGAATTCAAACTCGTTAAAGTCAATTTGATCTTAATATAAATGTTTTTATACCGATCGGTACGATAAAAATCGGGCAGCATCGATAATAGGATCGGTGCCGGATTTCTGGGTCGGAGACAAGAAAAAAATAATAAAAAATCAATATTTCGTACGAAATTTTGGATCGGTATGAAAACATTGTTTAATATATTATAATTTAATTTATTATATATTTTTAATTAATATATTATATATAAATTATTTCTTTATTTTTATAAAATATGTAAATACAGTTACACTGCAAATGTTTTTGAAAAACATGTTATTTAACCAATATTTTTTGAAAGTGGGCTATTTGACAAACAAATTTCGCTGGGTTACTTGGCAAAATACCCCTAGTTTCTTTCTTTAACACTTCAAATTCTAATTTATATTCTTATTTTTTTGGAGTTATTTGAAAATTTTGTGTAAATAATTTTAATTTATATTATGAAACAAAGAATAACTTCATAATGTTTATCATGATGATCTTGAAAAGCTATGTTGAAATAATGAAATTTATCTCACATGGGAAATTGAAAATTGTGTAGATTAGTTTATAGGAGGATATATGAATCAAAGTAAATGACTTCAAATTTTTTATGGTGTGATCTCCTCCCTCTTATATGTTACCCGACTCTATAAATTTAAAAAGCTAAATGAAACATACCAAGTAATGAATCACACAAGGTTAGGGCGGGGCAAAATACGAAGCAATTTTTTGCTTGCAATTCTGAATGAAAATAGATATTCCTATCCAAATCAATTCCCACCAAAAACACAAGGCTGAGGAATAGGCATACCATACAAATCAAATATCATAAAGTTTGTTATCTAACCTGGCAAGCAGAGGGACCATTTGGATTAGTTGATCCGCAGCCTGCAGCTCTGACGGTTCGTCGGTAATCAGGAATCCGTCTAGTAACAAATGGGCTGTTGCTACATAGGAGTGTTGGGGCTGATGATGAGATTTCGTAATTACCATCACATTGTAAAGGTTCTAATGTCTCAACCACGTCCCTCATCAATGGTCTTGCTTTCGGGTTTTGGCTCAGACAGTAATATGCCAAGCTCCCTGCTTTCTGAGCCGCTCTTACCGAGTACTGATTCTCTAGTCTAGGGTCGATGATTTGTAGCATCTTTCTCTTATCGTTTAGTTTTGGCCTCGCCCAATCGACCAGACATTGTTCCTTGCTTGGTCTTGTTTTGTCGACGGACTTTCTCCCTGTTAAAAGCTCCAAAAGAACAACCCCAAAACTATAGACATCACTCCTAGCAGTAAGATGCCCTGTATATCAACAAAAACACACATGATCAATGCTGAAACCAAATGAACTATACGGCTTTGCGAGCTTCGTATTATTCCAAGAGATTACAGCATAAACAGAGAAGCACCGAGAAAGAATGAAGTGTACCAGTCATAACATATTCTGGTGCAGCATAGCCATAGGTACCCATCACTCGCGTGGAAACATGCGTCTCATCCCCTTGTGGTCCAGCTTTTGCGAGCCCGAAATCAGATAACTTGGCCATATAATCCTGTAAGAAAGCAAATTTTCATCGAATTCACTTCACCATTATGTACATCTGAATTCCTAACAATAACAAGACTGATGTATAATGAAGATAACAAAAATAGAAATATAAAGCATTCCCATCTGTATGAAAACTGAGCAGAGCATAAAATTTAACTCTAATGAACTAACCGAGTCCAGAAGAATGTTAGAGGTTTTAAAATCACGGTATATAACAGGCCTTTCAGCATTATGAAGGAATGCAAGTCCTTTTGCAGCCCCTAGAGCAATCATCATTCTTGTTTTCCAAGATAAAGGAACAGCCGTTTCTATAAGACAACGAAGCACAAGATTAGCATTTCAAATTGGCTACCTTAAGCAAGTAGGGGCATAGAAAACATTGTAGATGCACATGTACAAGAGCAATTTTCCTTTTATACACTCCTTGTTGAATTTGTCCCACATTACTAAAAGAAGTGGGATTGATTAGATTAATAAGGGTGGGAATTCCATCACATAATGACTTGTTCAAGTCTTTTAAATGTGTGGGTTCCTTTCCTTAATTTCAACACTCCTCATAAGATAATGTTGGCCCAAAGCAATTCAGTAACAATTGAAAACCATATCAACAATGACTACCATAAAGCATCAGTATCTCGTAAGGAAAAAAATATTTTACATACTGCGAAACAGATGGTTTGCAAGGCTTCCTCGGAACATGAACTCATAAACAAGCAACCTGTGATCATCCTCACAACAATATCCAATCAACTTGACTAAATTAGGATGCCTCAGCTGCCCAAGGAAGTTGACCTCAGTCTGAACAGCAAGATAAGAATATAACTTGGTAATAATTCATAGAAATCAAACGAACAGCAGAAACCTCAAATTAGGTATGGAGTACGCACCAGCCATTCCCGGTGTCCTTGATGACCTTCTTTATTAAGCACTTTAACAGCAACAGGCAAAGATTTGAGTCCAACCCTAACATTCTCATCTATATAACCCTTGTACACTGTTCCAAAACCCCCTTCTCCAAGAATGTAATCAGAACGGAAGCTCTTAGTAATAGTTTCGAGCTCAAAAAGAGTGAAAGCAATGACATGCGTGTACAACATAGAGTTTCTACGAGAATCATCCACGTTACGAGGCGTACAAGGTTCGGTCAGATCTGAAATTAAGTGACCGTTCTTCTTATCTGCAGTCTGATTTCTCGAAGGCAAAGACAATAACTGTAGCTGCTGTGGAGCTGCCGATAGTTGATTGTTACAAAAAAGAAAGAAGCACAATAAACATTCAGATCTGCAACGAAAACGTACCTTGATGATGATGAGCAGTTGAAACAACTGCTGATTCTTCTCTAGTACCACAATTTCCCATGTTGTGTTCGTGTATAACAATCGCCGGCGCCGTTCCGCCTCATTCTTCGCGGTAAATTGTGGTAGCTCTGGTGTAGTGTTTCTTCTTTTTGAGAAGTTGTGTTTCTCTTACCTTCCCCACCTGTACTGTACGGCATCTCTCTGTAGTCCTAGTCATCATCTAGACACCTCATCTACCTTCACCCCCAAATGCCGCACCGCATCCATTACCCGTCTATTTCACTTCATCTCTANCTCCTTTTGGCGGTCGATTTAGCCAATCGCGATTACAAAAAAAACGTTTTTTTTAAAAAAATTATTTTAGCAAACGCGACTCGCGTTAGCCAATCTCGAACTGCGAAAAAAATGCAGTTCGCGATTCGCTAACGCGAATGGTGGTAAAATCGCTGACCTGTCGCGGATCGGTGGTATTTTCCGCGAAACTCCTATTATTTAAAAACAATCTCATATACAATATTAATATTTTTGTAAACAGATATATCATTTTATTTATATTTAATATAAATATATAATTAAATATTAAAATTAAATACTTTAATCTAACATATTTCACATTTTATCTTTATATTTGCTTATTTTATAATGTTTTTCTCTTTTTTAAAAAAAAAATTTAATATAAAAAATCAAGTTTCATATATTGAATTTCAATATTAAATTCAAAAAAGAACTATACATCATTTCTCACTCATTCTCCCCACTTGGCATCTATTTAAATGCATCGTTCGAATATGTTCGAACAAGTTATTCGAATGAACATGAACATTCATATAAATATTTGAATAATATTCTAATATGAATTCTGATTCAAATAAAATACGAAAGAGCATTAACATGTTTGAATAAAAATATAACAAATATGAACATAGAGAGATCAGTTCGTCCTGATCGAATAATTGTCCTACCTTTAAGTGTCATACTAAAAACAATCCCTACAATTTAATCACTTTTATAAATTTGTTTTATAAAATTTAAAATATTTTATAATTTTATTTCTCAACATAACTTGTAGTAAAACAAGTTCTCCTAATTTCCATAGTTTGACAAAATCAATGCACAACTTTTATTACGTGTCTCAAATATAATCCTTGATATTTAAGATTTATTATCAATCGGCGAAGCCTCACTCATCGGTTAGAAGGTATGTGGCTTTACTCTCTATCCTCCAAATGCTCCTACATCCAGAGCGGAGAATAAATAGTATCCCAATGTCACGTTTTTAGGTCGTGAGGGGGAAAAGACGAAGGATTTGGGAGGTAGAAATGGTTGGAGAAGTAGATTGAAGAAAGTGGGAGAATTGGCAGGAGGCAGACGTGAAGGTGAGGGAGATAAGAGAGAAGAAGGAGAAAATAGGGTAGAGAGATAAGTTGGAAAATGATATTTGATTCGATACAATTACCGTAATACAACCCTAGATTTATACTCGTATTCGTTGGATTAGACCCATACAACAATACAACTTAATTAAAGCACAAGAACTCTACGAAGCTAATACCGGATCGTGACACCCACCCACTCGTTCGGACGAACAATTTTGGCAATTTAAGTTTTTAAAAAGTACAATAACACATTTGGTTAATTTTATTGTTATGACATATTAAATTTCAAATGTCTTTAGTAGTTATTAAAATTAGGATAACAATAATTATTTTGGAGTTATTAGTAAGAAAATTCAAAACTATAATTAAATATAATCCATGTTTTCATAACATGCGGTACGTAAAATAGCGAACTCAACAATTATTTTGTCTGATATCTCCCAATATCGTGTTATAGGGTTTTCGGGTCTGACCCCTACAAAATAAGAAAATCATTTTTTTATCCCAGGTGATAGAAACGGTTGGTTTACCAGTTTGCTGGTACTGACTAGTTTGATTAATCGATTTCGTTTAGATTTTTCCTTAACCAAAACATGAATGTTAGAAGTTGGTTTGATACATCAATCAACAAATTATGATTAAATCGACCATATAAATGTGTCGTATCACTAGAGACAATTGGAAGACACCATTGATATGGATGGATACAAGTACCAAAACACATAAAATAATGTGTGTGGATTCGGAGTATGATAATGAGGATGATATTTCACAATGATATCATGATTTTGTTTTTAAACTTCATGCAAAAATCTCGGAAGATATGTTACTGAATTTTCGTATATACTATGAATCATTGTAAATGCTCATTTGAGAGCTTTTTAGCATCTATGACAAGACATATCAAATCCATATAACACTCATATATCTGTTTGAATATCATATATTTTTATAAGATTTTTCTATCAAATATGAGAGTTGAGTGCAGACAATGAGAGCTATATTAATGTTTCAGTGCGACAATGATCCTTGTTCCGTAACATTGCAGGTATGCAAGCTTTCCATTTTGGCTATTGTCCAATAACGATATTTGTTCGCATGAGCTCCTTTTATTCTAAAAAAGCATGGCATATCATTTTATATCAAAGCAC
Source organism: Utricularia reniformis (assembly GCA_009725065.1). Lineage (NCBI taxonomy): Eukaryota > Viridiplantae > Streptophyta > Magnoliopsida > Lamiales > Lentibulariaceae > Utricularia > Utricularia reniformis. Next base: position 102,435 of record RWGZ01001097.1, read on the forward strand.
AACACACTTCATAATAGATATTGTTGAGAACCCTTAAACCGGGTACCAAGGATTTGTTCTTGTTGAGAACCATTAAATCGGGACCAATGATGAGTTCTAAACCAAGATGAATGTGGTAGACTCAAACAATGATTTGACAGCTGAAATTACCAAGTATAGGATCGGGCCCAGCAGACAGCTTAGGGTTCGACAAACTGCTTCGATCCCGGAGGACACCTTAGGGCCAAGCAGACAGCTTAGTTCTAAAAGACAGGATCGGTCCTGGCAGACTGCTTAGGTCCCGGAAGACAGCTTCGGTCCCGGTAGACAACTTAGGACCCAACAGACAGCTTTGGTCCCGGAAGACAGCTTAGGGCCAAGCAGATAGCTTCGGTCCCAGCAGACAGTTTAGAGCCCGGCAGACTAGATGTTGACCCATCAGCATGCGTTCCACGCATCGGGTTCAACCACGTTTTCCAGCATGTGAAAACAACATCCAACAACCTTGTCAGAGGTGGTTACAGGGCGTGGATTACACGCATCTCTCATTCTATAAATACAGAGAAAAAAGATAAGCTCAAGAGGACCCTTTGGAGGGCAAATTGGACGAACCCTAACCGCTGTAATTTCATTTTCGCTGCTCTTATTCCCTTTGTACGTTTTCATTGGTTTATTAATGAATTTGCCGTAGAGGTTCTCCTCTCGGCAACGTGGTTTTTCCCCCTTTCTTAAGGGGTTTTTCCACGCTAAAATCGCATGTGTTCTTTCCATTTCTATATTTCAAGTTGTCTCCACAAACAACAAATAAAACCGGTTTTCAGAATCCAGTGACTGTTGGTACCCCCTAAAAAGGAACCACAACAGATATGATCTCTTTTATGGACTACAAATCTCTTACCAGTTATACGCAGAGCATGTTCCCTTGTTTCTTATATTTCATTTTCTTTACTAATAAATGTTATCCTTAATGCCAACGTGATTTCATTGTAACTATCTTCCAAAGGATTTGGTGTCATTCAAATCACACTACATCGGGTGAGTATCGTAGGTGAACATACCTGATGGGTTCCACAAACATTGATTATTAACCTTTGGATTCTCATCAGAAATATTTAGATCTACGTCATCATCCGACTCTGATTTAGCGGTTCACCGTCCATATCGTATTGGAGAGAAATATCTCAAAACTATCATCCACATGATCAGGTAAATCATCAACGTCATATCGATTTTCCATACATTCATTTAACAATTCTCGGTTATGAATATCCACATAACCTATGGATAAAAACAATATATATCATATAATACTTAATAATAATTTAGTTCATATAAACTAACAATTGAACTTTCAAAATATATGACTTGAAACGTAACTCAAAAGAATTGCATTAAAAAAAAATCACATTTTAAAATAATATATTATATTAACTATTTTTAAATGTAAAAAACATCATTTTTCATAGTGAAATTTCAGAAATTAATTGTAAATAAATGTTACTGTTATGGTCCCTTTTTAGGGGGTACCAACAGTCGTCCGGTTCGTTTAACAAACGAACTAGATTCTGATTTGTTTTTGTTGCAGGAAACGATTAAAAGCTAGGAATAAACGATGGCACAACGATGTATAGTGGAAACCCCAGGAATTGGGGTGAAACCACTTGACTAAGAGTAGATTATACTCTTAGCATGTTCACTTAATCAAATAATCCGTAAGGAATACAACAGAGGCTTAATGAAAATGACAAGGAAAAGAAAGCTGTAAGAACTCCGGCAGGGTAATGGCCTGTTCTTACGCGTCCAAATGGTCCTGCTATTTCCGTCGTCTTGCCCTGTATTTATAGAGTTTATAGCGTGTGTAAATCACGCTCTGTAACCGCCTCTGACAGGTTTGTTAGAGGTTGTTATTGCGGGATGTAAAACGAGGTTGGGACCGAGACGTGGTCTGCGTGATCGGGCCCAAAGCGTGGTAAACGTGGGAAGGCCCGAAGCGTGGAAAACGTGAGTTTGTAACCGTTCTGTAACCGTTCGGATCGAACCCAGGAGCCAGCTGGCAGAAAACTCTTTATTTCGTTAAGGTTATCTTCGGTCCTCTCATTGAACATCGAGCCGCTCTTCCTTAAGTGTGTAAATGGGCTGTAGGAATTCGTTTTCACTATTTGAATCGGCCCAACGGTTGCTGGGCCTTACCCATCACAAGGTACCCGATCCTAAAGTTCTCATCACTAGCCCATCGGGCTTGATTGCCAATCGCAGAGGTGATACAAGGCCGATCACATGATGTTTGCACATTCATGAGAACAAGGGATCGTACCTGTAGACAGTGAGAGTCCAGGGGACCGATCTTTCCCTTAGTGTATGAGCCAATTACATTTGAAACTTAATAACGTATATTTAAGTTATATTTTTATCTTTGTTATTCTTTAAATATTAATATCTCGACCCACGCATCTTCACATTCGATAGTTCAAGAGGCGTGATGAGTGCGCTCCGTACTGTCGCTGTCTTGGGCAGTATTACGTGGCGGCACACCATTGGCTGGGAGATTAATATTTAAATCGGGATTCTGGGCACTGTTTCTCCTCACCGTCATTATCGCGAAGGAGAAATTGCAGCAAGCTCTCTGTGTCCTCAATCGATTTTACGTCCAACCCTCTTTCAATCCGTTTTTCCTAAGGTATACACTCATGGCTCCTCACAAAATGCGCTACCCTTCTATGTCTGAGTTGGACATTGAGAAGTTTAGGTCTAGGTTTTCAATTCCGGCACATTACTCTATCTGGAAGGGACGGGAAGATATTCCATGTTTACTTCCGGCGGAAATGAATGTGCCGGCATCGGCCATTACGGTCAGTTATGCCTCTCTAAAGTGCGGGCTTCGTTTTCCGCTACATCCCTTTGTAGCGGCCGTGCTTAAGGAGATTCACTGCCCCACTTTTGCGTTGTTCCCGGGTAGTTATGTGTATATAATAGCTTTCATTTTTTATTGTTACCAACAGAATCGGGCCCCGACCCTAGAACACTTCTTTAACCTGTTCTTGGTAGGATCCCGAAAGGGGAAGGGTCTGTTAGGTTGCCGCAAGTTATATTATATAGCGGTGCGCACCAACGAGTGCGCAATAGTAGATAAGGAAGAATCTCTCCATGCGTGGGAGGTCTGCTATGTGTGGATAACAGTCCCCAAAGAGGATCTGTTAAAAGTATGGACGCGCCTCACCCACCCACGCATAGGTCAGTTGGACCGAAGTAGGTTCAACCCCTCCTGCACGGACACCGCAAACACGCTTGCGATGTTCCCCCCTCCCGAAGCACGCCTTAGGCGAATAGATCTGCTTCGGGAGAAAAGATTGATAGAAATAGGTGTTGCGGGTAGAACCGGAGCCCCAGCCCCGACGGGGGTTTTTTCTAGTTCAGATCCATCAGAAGGATCGGGTATGATGTAGTATTTATATTTTAATCTTTCCAGATCCTTATGTATTTGTTTTGTAGATTCGACTGAGACAATGCCAAGCTCCCGCTTCAAACTCATGGCGGCTGCTTCGGTCCGTCCTTCTGAAGGACAACGTGAAGCATCGGTCAGCGCTGAGGGGAGCGAATCAGCAACGGGGGGTACGATGGTCCCTTCGGGGTCCGGGAACCCCCCGATCCAAACAACCGGCGCGGGCACGCTGACCCTTCGCTGCACAGGGCAGCCTTCATCTGGGGACGGGCCTGCGTTTCGGGTATTTGGAGTGGTAGAGGAGGTGATAAAAGCTCGGATTCGTTCTTTGAGCTTATCCAGCCTCTATCAAATCGGTAACGCCTCCTTTATTAGTACTAAAACTATTACTTTATTGCTGCAGGGAGCCGTTCCCGTGGAGAAGGTTCTCCCCGGTCCTCAGCTTAAGGTGAACGTCTCCCTGCCGCCGGTCCCCTTAGGAAAAGGGAANTAAGGGCGACCGAAGCGGAAGCCCCGCAGAAGCTGAAAAGGCTGAGAATGGGGGACAGCGCTCCGGTCCCCACTAAGAGGATCGTTTTGAAGGAGCCTGGATCGGGCCCGAAGACTAACTCCGACTGGGGAGTTGCTCTGGGCCTGCTGGACAGGTTCAGTAAGGGGAGGAAGCTAACCTCCTGGAGGAGCGCTTTCCTAAAGGACTTCCGCCTTTAAGGAGAGTAGAACCCAGAGAACGTCCAGGCGGACGTATCTGGGGAAGAGATTATGGAAGGCTTCCTCGACCTCACCACTAAGGTAATTTTTACTTGACATGAATGCCCGAACTTTTACTTAAGAATATGTTGACTTATGCAGATGTTGAGGAAAGCTTTCACAACTGCTATCACCGTGGAGAAGAACCATGGTAGTAGCGTTGTATCCCAACAAGTCCAAGATCAACTTGACCTTGCAAAAAGGCAAGTTGAGATCAAGCATACTGAGTTGGTCAATGAGCTGCTAAGAGCCGGGACGGAGGTCTCACTCTTAGCTGATAAAGTCTCTGAGCTGGAAAAGACAGGACAAACAGCTCAGGGTCGTATTGCCGACCTGGAGGCCAAGTTGCGGGCCAAAGAGGAAGAAATCAACGAAGTCCAAGGTCGGGCCCAGGAGAAGAGGAATAAGCTGAATGAGCTTCTACTTCAGGGCCAAGAAGAGAAGACGACCTTGGAATAGGAGTTGACAAGGGCCCGCACTTCGACCGAAGGTTCGGTCCGGGAAGCGGTTCTGGGATTCGCTCGGTCCCCTTTGTTATTCGTTTTAGCGGATAACATACATGGGGTTTATACTGCCAAGTACTTGGATAACATGCGCGAGCAAGTTATTCAGCAGTTCGGGCTTTCCCCTTCGGACGAGCGATGGAAGATGATCGAGCCACTTGAGAAAGATGGCAAGTTTGAGGTTATTCCAACTTTGGAAGAACCTGTTCTAGAAGAGGACACTTACTTCTACCTCTTTGAAGAGATGTAGAGAGCGGTCAACCAAAAGGTGGCCGATCAGGAAGAAGAACTGAAGCAGCTCGCGGCCCGGACCGAACCGCAGGAGCCGGAGATTAAAGACAAAGAAGAGGGGCAGATTAGCTAGATTTAACTCATACTTTGTATCTGTCTTATTTCTCATCTTCAATATAGCTTGTTCCATTCAATTCTTGTTCTTTTAACTGCCAGAACGAAGTAATATAACGAACTTCTTAACAAACTAATAAGTCTTATGTTAACGAAGTTGTTTTAATCATCAAGTGTAAGATCGGGGACACTCACAGGTAGTTAACCATCGGTCCCAGACGTTATGTTTGGTTTATTCATATCAAATCTGATTGGATCGGTCGTTTTACATTGTGTATGGGTCACTCTTATTCCGTCCTTGGAATCAATACTTGATTAGATAGGCGTAGTCTGCGTTTAATATGAGTCTTTAAGAGCTTCGGCCGAACCTTGGTCCTAATAAAGTCCCTTAGGTTTTGTTGGCCAAGCTTTGCTCATAATACGTCTTATATTAGGACCGATATTATGTTTCGATATGCTGACTACCATTCCTTTTATCGTAGCAGATGTCATAGGTACAAAGGTCCATTCCTAAAGACTGAATGCCGTTGAAGGGAGTGTTTTAGTTCGTAATGAGTTCTGGGAGAATGGCAACTCATCCATGGGGCTAGGCAAGTGCAGGAGCATCTGACTCGTCAGAGCGGTCACTACAACTTGGGAGCCTTGCGGACAAGAAGCTTCGGTCATCAGTCCAGATTCGTCCTACTCCACCCAACTTTAAAATCGGTCCATCATTCCATTAGAAATAGTTTGTATTTGTATTTACTTATTTTCTACTTACGTTTAAGAGAATGTATTTCATTGAGTCAAACACATTAATCGAAGATTCACAAGAAATATCGCCTTAAATTCATGACATTCCAAGTTTGGGGGACCTCTATACCATCCAATGTTTCAAGTTTATACGCACCTGATTCCAATTTCTTTGATACTCGATACGGTCCCTCCCAATTTCTGTCCAGCTTTCCAACGTTCCTCTGCACTTTAATGCATCTGAGGACGAGATCGCCTTCAAAGAATTCTCTTGGGTGGACTCGCTTGTTGTGGGTCCGTTCCATAGTTCGCTGATAAGCACGCAGCCGTGCATAAATTGCATCTCTCTTTTCTTCGATCATCTCGAGGTCCAATAATCTCCTTTCACCATTCATATGATCATCGTATTGAAGGATCCGAGGTGATCGGATGGCAACCTCCACCGGGCTAACATCTTCGGTCCCATACACCAATGAGAAATGTGATTCCTGGGTTGTTGAGCGAGGTGTAGTTCGGTATGCCCATAGGACCTCATAGATGTGTTCGGGCCATTTACCTCCAAAATCTTCTAACTTGGTTTTCAATCCCTTCAGGATAACCTTGTTAGATACATCCGTAAGTCCGTTAGTTTGGGGATAGGCCACCAATGAAAAATGCTGGACGATACCCAACTTGGTGCATAAATCCCGTATGCTCTTCCCGCGGAACTGAGTCACATTATCAGATACGAGTCCCGGGGAATCCCGAAGCGGCTCACAATATTTCGCCATATAAAGTGCTTGACCACTTTCTCTGAGATGATGGCTACTGCTTCTGCTTCGATCCATTTCGAGTAATATTCCACCGCTACAATACAGAATTTTCTTTGCCCTATTGACCGGGGAAAAGGTCCGAGGATGTCGATCCCCCATCTGTCAAACGAACAGGGCAATGGGGTAATCGATAAGGGAGCCCCAGGCAATTGCGGGAGTGGAGCATGATATTGGCATATGGCACAACGTTTAGTATATTGTTTGGCATCAGCAAGCAATGTTGGCCAAAAGTATCCAACTCTGATGATGCGGTGGTACAAAGATCGAGCCCCTGAATGAATGCCACATATCTCTTCATGAACATAAATCATGACGACTTCAGCCTCAATTGGAGATAAGCAGCGCAAAAGCGGGCCTTCAAAACTCTTTTTAAACAAGCGTCCATCAACTAAGGTAAACCTCTTAGCCCGGACCTCTATTTTCCTGGCTTCAGACTTATCTTCAGGGAGATAGTTGTTCGAGAGGTATTTAATAAAGGGGTCCATCCAATTGGGTTCTCCTGGGGATTCAGTAGCATCAATATTCAAGCCCTGGAGTTCATGGCATAGAGCCCCGATCTCTTCAATAGACTGTTCGGTGACTGGAATCTCGACCGAAGGTCGGTCCTGAATATGGACAGAAATAGTGCTCGGCTCTATGTCATGTATGCCTGAGGCCAATCTGGCGAGTGCGTCGGCAACCTTATTTTGCTCTCGTGGCACATGGTCAAGAGAGAACTCACTGAATTTTTTGGATAGTTCCAGGACTTTGGCGCAACAGGTGCACACTTGGTGGAACTGAAAGGAAAACCTCAAGATGGAACCTCGGGTAAGTGTCTTTACTAATACAAGATTGGGTGATGTTTGTCGGCGGTGCTCCAAGTTACAGGTTGTGTAAAGGGTATGTCCCACAAGTTTCGAAATTGCATATGTGATACACTATTTAAACTAATATGTGCATTTCTCGTCCTCTAACTTTAATTAAATGCAGTAATGACTCCTAAACTTCTAAATATTGTTTAATGTCGACCCTCTAATGGAGGTTAAAGTTTAAATATGACCCTTAATGTTTTAGAATGACAATATTTTGACCATTTATCTTTCGAAATGATAACAAACTACCCCTCAAGTTGCCGATACGTTGCACCACAGACCCTCGGAATTAATTAAATTCAACAATTTTGACACTTAAAGTTCAAAAATCATATATATGCCGCCGTTAAATCATATCATAACCTCATCATCGAATCATTAGTCTCAAATCTCCCTACGAACTGTTCCACTACTAACTTCGAGTCTGAGAACATTCGCACTCTGCTAACTCCCATTTTTCGAGCCAATATCATTCCTGACAATACTGCCTCATATTCTACCACATTATTTGTTCCAGCAAAGGAAAATTTGACTGCGGAATGAATAAGATCACCTTGTACCGTTGTCAGGGTAATGCCCGCTCCTCTTCCCCCGAAGGTTGACCCATCTACATGGACCGTCCATCGATCATCCTCTTGGTTAAAATAAATGGCCGATCGGGTCATTTCAACCACAAAATCGGCTAGAACCTGGGCTTTGATCGCCCTTCGGGGCAGGAATTCCAGATACATAGCACTCAGTTTGATAGCTCATTTTGCCAGTCTCTCGTTCAAATCCTTCTGTTTAAGGAGCACTTTAAGAGGCTGATCCGTATAAACATAGACCGTTCGGCCTTCAAAATAATGTTTCAGCTTGGATACATCTTTTTTCAAAGCTAACATGAATTTCTCCAAGGTAGAGTACCTGGTTTCAGCAGATACCAGAGAATGGCTGACATAATAAACAGGTCTATGAATATCGTCTCGTATGGTTACTAGAGCTGCGCTGACGGTAACTTCTGATACCGCAAGATATAACCCCAAAGGTTCATCACAAGTCGGACTTACCATCACCGGGGGAGTGCTTATATAAGTCTTCAGCTCGGAGAAGGCCCGATCACATTCTTCGGTCCAATCTAGATGGCTTGCTTTTCTTAGCACTCTGAAAAAAGGTAAGGCCCGGTCTGTGGATTTCGAAATAAACCTTCTCAGTGCAGCTAGCCGGCTAGTAAGCCTTTGAAACTCTCTTTTGTTTCTCGGAGGTTGCATATCAATGATAGTCTGCACCTTTTCAAGGTTAACCTCTATGTCTTTCTCTGAAACATAATATCCTAAAAATTTTCCACATCGGATCCTGAAGCAGCATTTGTTTGGATTTAGTTTGAGCTTATATTTTCGGCATACTTCGAAACAACGAGACAAATAAGAAAGGTGGTATTCATCATTCATAGATTTTACAATCATATTGTCAACATACACTTCCATCATATGGCCAATCAATTCTCTAAAGATTTTGTTGACGAACCTTTGGTATGTTGCTCCTGCATTTTTGAGACCGAATGGCATAACCACATAACAGAAAACCTCATCTTCGGTCATGATTGATGATTTCTTCTGATCTTCCTCAGCCAAGAAGATATGGTGATATCCAGAATAAGCATCCATGGTACTCATCATGGTGCTACCAGAAACAGCATCTACCAGTCGGTCGATGTGCGGCAATGGGAAAGGGTCTGACTCACAGCTTTTGTAAACATCGGTAAAATTGATGCACATTCGCCATTTTCAGTCCGGTTTGGAAACCACCACTGGGTTTGCAACCCATTCAGTATAGTGGATTTCTATGATGAATCCCGACTGTAGCAGTTTATTCACTTCAGCCCGGATAATCTCGATCTTCTCAGGAGAATAGCGTCTCCTTTTCTGCCTAACATGCTTCGTTCCTGGCTCAGTGTTGATCCGATGTTCACTATCGGATTTGTCAATCCCCGGAACATCGTCCGGGGTCCATGCGAATATATCCACGTGGCTTCTCAGCAGGTGGATCAGTTCTTTTTCAAAGTTAGGGACTAGATGTGCCCCGATGCGAGTTGTCTTGGTTGAGTCATCCTCAATCAGGTTGATCAATTTGAACCCTACAGGTTCCATTGCTTGCCTCGGGTGCGGCAACTCTTCCAGCAGATCCACCCGGGCCCTTTTAACCGGTGCTAAAGTTCGGCACGAGCTCATGTAGCATTGCCTAGCTACTTTCTGATCCCCCTTAACAGAAATAACTCCATGAATGGAGGAAAATTTGAGCATCATGTGATAAGTAGAAGGGACCGCCTCGAACTTATTGAGGCCGGTCCGTCCGATGATAGCTTTGTAAGCCAAGTCGACTTCAACGATAATGAATTCCAGGACTTCCGACCGGTCCTTGGATGGCTCTCCAAGGGTAACTGGGAATAACATCTTCCCGCATAGAATAACGCTCCTTTGGTCGAACGACCAAAGAGTTATGTTAGTGATCGGGAGATCGTGAGCATCAGCTCCCAACATTTCGGCAACTTCGCGCTTCATTAGATTTCACGAAGCCCCAGTATCCACTAAGATTCTGTGTACACGACCATTCCCGATGACCCCAATGATGGTAAGGGGGTCGTCGCACGGATCGGTGATCCCTTCTCGATCAGCCATGGTGAAAGTAATGTCCTCTCTGAAGAAGGAGGACCGTTCCATGGGATCATATTTCACCAACGCCATAGACTCGGAGCTCTCAGCGGAGTCTCCGCGCGCAATTCTCTTTCGGTGCCGGACCGATTCATTTATTCTTAAACCACCGGAGATAACATAAATATCTCCGGCCACTTCTCTCGGTGCCGCCTCATTCTGAGGAGGTTGGGCACCAGTTACAACGGGTGGAGGAGCGGCCTGCTCCTGTCTTCCACCCTCGTTCTGCGTGGCTCTACCGCCGCGGCCCCACCACCTTCTTCTTCGGCCCTAACCACGGTTCTCACGACCGTGTTGGCCTCTTTCTTGTTCTGGCGGAGGAGACCGTCGGTCCTCCGTCCGATCATTATAGTTTCGGGCTGTCCCCGATTATCTCTTCCCCGCGGCATGTGACGATCGTCACCTTGGTGGCCCCTTCGAGGGGATTCTGCTCGCTTGCCCTTCTGACCATTACGGTCGGGCTTTTCTTTACTCATTGCCTCTACTGTCTCTTTCAACAGCGGGCACTTCAGGGTCGGGTGATCGCGATTATGATGGAGCTCGCAATATTCCCGATTGTCCTCCTGCTTCGGGGGGACGTCTTTTTCGCTTACAGCCGCTACCTCTCGCGACTGCTTCTTAGGGTAGGAAACCCTATGATCACCTGCGGGCTTAGAACTCCCGTTAGGTTTCCGATAACCAAGCCCCAGCGCTTCATCCACCTTAATATACTTGTTGATTTTCTGAAGAAGCTTTCCCAAGGTGGATGGTGGGTTCTTTACCAAGCTGGCCGAAAGGGCGCACTGTACTAGGACCTGCTGTAGAATATCAATTTTATCCCGGAGCTCGAGCTTGATACCTCGGGCGGTCCTGTTGAATTTCTCCATGAAGGACCGAAGACTCATCTTTGTCGGGATATATTTCAGCTGATATAGTTCCTGCCTGCTTCGGGGCGGTCCTACATNATTTGAGTTTTCTACCAGGGATAGGATAATCAAAGGCATGGCGACTGGAACTTCAACCAATGATAGTGACGTGCTTCCCGACAGTCTCCCAGCACCAACATTCACTTTACAGGATCTGAAAGCTGTCGTTAGGAAGGTGGTACTCGAAATTACGTCGGAGAGAAGTGGAATAGAACCACCGGCTGTTTCAAGCCCTGTTCCCAAAAGCAGAGGATACGAGAGTGATCCTGACGAGCATAGTACTGATGAAGGAGAAATCATCAGGCGTAGCGTAACAACGAGGAGGCCTAGATATCGATCTACTCCTCCCCCTCCGGCCAGAGCTTTAACTCCCGCTCCTGGAAATGATCAGGAGCAGATGCATCGACGAATTGATGAGCTCACCAGCGAGTTAGAGAGCATGCGCGCGCTGAAGGATTGCGAACCTAATTTGGGACGCAATCCTGACTTATTCAATAGGGCCATGGAGGCCCCAATCAGGAGAAGTAATGATGATGACTGGTGGCATAATTTGCATGCGGTCCAGACATCGTCCCATCAATCTGAAGGCGTATCAGCCGGCTTGGGAGATTTGATGCTCCCCTTTTCTGAAGAGATATGGGCAGCAGTCCCAGATCGGCACTATCGCAACCCCGAGGGGTTGCCGACATTTCGTGGCGATGGTGATCCAATCGATCAAGTCGCTGATTTTGAATTACGCATGGGAACAGTTCGAGCCTCGGATTCACTAAAGTGCCGCATCTTCGCGGCAGGATTACAAGGCGACGCCCGAACGTGGTTCAAAAATTTGCCGGCCCGATCCATACAGTCGTATGGCGAATTTATTTTGGTCTTCTCTGAGCAATTTGCTCCAAATGTAGGACCGCCCCGAAGTAGGCATGAACTATATCAGCTGAAATATATCTCGACAAAGATGAGTCTTCGGTCCTTCATGGAGAAATTCAACAGGACCGCCCGGGTATCAAACTCGAGTTCCGGGATAAAATTGATATTCTATAGCAGGTCCTGGGACCGTGCGGCCTTTCGGCCAGTTTGGTAAAGAGCCCACCATCTACCTTGGGAAAACTTCTTCAGAAAATCAACAAGTATATTAAGGTGGATGAAGCGCTGGGGCTTGGTTATCGGAAACCTAGCGGGACTTCTGAACCCGCATGTGATCATAGGGTTTCCTACCCTAAGAAGCAGTCGCGAGAATTAGCGGCTGTAAGCGAAAAAGACATCCCCCCGAAGCAGGAGGACAATCGGGTGTATTGCGAGCTGCATCATAATCGCGATCACTCGACCCTGAAGTGCCCGCTGTTGAAAGAGACAGTAGAGACAATGAATAAAGAAAAGCCCGACCGGAATGGTTAGTAGAGCAAGCGGGCAGAATCCCCCCGAAGGGGCCACCAAGGTGACGATCGTCACAGGCCGCGGGGAAGAGATAATCGGGGACAACCCCGAAACTATAATGATCGGATGGAGGACCGACGGTCTCCTACGCCTGAACAAGAAAGAGGCCAACACGGTCGTGAGAACCGTGGTCAGGGCCGAAGAAGAAGATGGCGGGGCCGTGGCGCTAGAGCCCCGCAGAATGAGGGTGGAAGACATGAACAGGCCGCTCCTACACCTGCGGAAACTGGTGCCCAACCTCCTCAAAATGAGGCGGCACCCAGAGAAGTA